>RJWT010006907.1:0-28385 GCA_004365215.1 Cuniculus paca | reverse complement strand
GCATAGTGAGACCCTGTCTCAAAAACAGGGCTGGGGATCTAGCTCAGCAGTCTAAGCACCTGCCCGCCAAGCGCAAGGTCATGAGTTCAATCCCCGGTGCCACAAAAAAAAAGAAAAGAAAAACCACATTATCTCAGTCTGTTCTGTTTTCTCAACATCATTCTCTTTAAATCAAATATTCTAGACATTAAAGTGGGAAAATTAAGTCATTTTATATAATGATCCCTCTAGTGTTTGTAATTTTCAAAATAAATACATTACATCATCTCTCTTTTTCTATCCCCAAACAAAAACTATTTAGTCCAACTGTATCAATCAGGGTTCTCCAGAGGAACAGAATCAATGTTCTGTCTATGTGCGTGTGTGTGTGTGTGTGTGTGTGTGTGTGTGTATACACATGTGCATGGGTATGTGTAGAGAAAGACAGATTATTATAAAAAATTGGCTCGCACCATTAGGCAGGCTGCAGGAGGCAGGCTGCAGGAGGCAGGTGGACAAGTTCCAAGATCTTTACCGTGATTTGGCAAGCTCATGACCTCGGAGAGTGGATGGTTTAGCTCCAGCTTGAGTCTAAATGCCTGAGAACCATGAGAGCTGGTGGTATAGTTACAATCCAAAAGTCAACAAGCCAGAGACACAGGAGGAGCCAGTATTTCCCACTGAGTCCAAGTCAGGAGAAATCCAGTGCTGCAGTTCACACGTAGTTAGGTGAGAGAAAAATTATCTTTTACTAGGGAAAGGGTCGATCTGTTTATCCTATTCAAGCCATCAATAGATTGGATAAGGCCCATTCACATTAGGGAGGACAATCTGCTTTATTCAATCTACTGATTCAGATGTTAATAAAATCCTAAAACACCCTCACCAGAAAAATATTTGAGCAAATAACTGGATATCCTGTGACCCAGGCATGTGGACACACAGAATTAACCATCACACCAATCAATGATACTCCCAAATGTACTCTCTTTTATTTTGTGCTTTGCAATAATTATTTCAAATTTCATTTTAGAGCATCAAAATATTCCAAAACAATAATTATTTTTATAAATCCTTAGTAGTAGGAATCAGTAGCAAGAGTATCCTTCTTTCTCATTTTTATAAGGATTCCATATTTTTTCTGTGAATTCTCCCAATGAAATAGTAGTATCATAAATGCAAACTAAAGCAAAATGCTAAGACTAAATTAAAATACTAATCTTCATTTGGCAACTTCCCCTACACTTCCCAGAATATCATTAATTCTAGAAGGTAAAGATGTTTTATTAAAAATGCAAAATTAAAATAATACAAGATGGAATTAATATAAATGTCACAGAATCTTATTATTCAGGTTTAGTTTAGTGCCTTGGAATAACCTTAAAATGCATATGAAAAAAAATCCATAAGGTTCGAACATCCATCATGAAGTTCAAAAAAGCAGTTTGTTTGGCTGCTATAAGCAATCTGTAAGAGATATCATGGCACAGATTCACTATAAGCTAACAAAAAGCAATCGATTTAAATCCCAAATCCTCAACCATTTAAGAGGAAGATTTTGTTTGACCCAAGAATTAAGGACACATCTGTATGGGACCTGCCTATCTGGGGCTGGGAGAGTGTTCACCTGGAAGCAGAATGGGGCAAAGATTATTACCATATCATCCTTAGGGAATCTGAAAGCTATAGCCCAAGGAACTTCCCCTCTCTACTCAGGGGATATTTCTAGGTAAAAACTCCTACCCTCTGGGCAGTGCTGGAGAAAAATTATACATTTTTTCTCTATAATTTCATTTTGTTTTATAGACTACCCAGGGACTTGTTGGCACTTACCATGACATCATTCTTTTTTTTTTTAATATAACAAAGGATGGTTTATTTGGAGAAAAAGATGGAAAAGAGAAAGTACAGACAGCTACTATGAAGTGGTAGGGGGCTTCAGAGCTGAAAGCCCCTACCTCATTCTTATTTTAGCTTACATAATAGAATGTTGTCAGCTTTCAAATGATGTAAAGAAAGGCGCATCAATGACACCAGTGAAATGAAGGAAGAATTTGGTTTGGAATTATTTTTTGCCCCTGACATAAACACCTCAATTATTTATTCCAATAGGAAGAAAAACGACGTGAAGAAAAAAGTATGCCATTCTTATCCACTAAAGACAATAAGCATTTGAATAAATAAATAAAAGAGATGTTTATATGGCAAGAAAATACTACAGACTTTTTTAAAGTCTTATATATGAAAATCCTTTCAGTAAATTTTTACCTTGGAAAGTTATTTCTAGATGAAAATACTTGTACATTGAACATAAGTAAATACAACAAATAAGTAAATATAACAAATATCTTGGAGATATTAGAAAAACAATTGCAATAATACAAACTTAATGGAGATGAGACCTTAACAAGTATATCAAGAAAAATTATGTTAAAATAGGCATTAATTTTTAGTAATCGTAGGTCACTTTGAATCATAAAATGTAAGAATTCTCAAGAATTAGGATGAAGCAATATATGAATGCTAAAACAGATGTTCTCATAGAAGTACAAAACAGAAAAGTGGTTGTCAAAGGCGAGACAGATGGGGAAGAGTAAATAAAGACATGCTGGTTAATACAGACAAATTACAGTTAGAGGGAGTAAGTTCTAGTGTTCTATGACACAGTAGTGTGACTATAGTTAGCAATAGTTGTTTTACATTTCAAAATAGCTAGGAGAGAATTTTGAATGGTATCACCACAAAGCAAGATGTCTGAAGTGATGTGCCAATTACCCGGATTTCACTATTATACGCTGTGTACACATACTGAAATACAATCACAACATATCCCATATATATGTATAATTATCGCATCAATTAACTTCTAAAGTATAAGTACAAGCAAAAAAATTAAATTCTCAAAAATGCCAGACTTTGATTAATCTGTATTAAATATTTAAACCTCAATTGTCCGGCATTGCCGAACCATGTTGTCTTTCACCTAAAGTAATGCAGTATGTCATTGATCTACACCTCACCTCCCTCATGGCTATAGTCCCCTGCTCATCCTGTATGATGTCTTGAGGCCATGACTAGAACCACTCTTTCATACTTACCCATGGTTCTCAGCACCGGCCTCATTAACAATCACTTGATTAACCCAAACAAGTGCCTTCTCTCTAAAACCCACAGTCAAGATGACAAGAAACACAATATATTCATGTCTGAAAAGCTCCAATAAACACAGTACTGTCCAGTGACTCAAAGTTTTCAAGACAAGTTGTTCTGAGTGAAAGTCCTATTAGAGAAGTGATGGAAGAAACCAAAAAGTCCTTTGACATCAGGTTAAGAATCATTTTATAACCATTGATCACTCTTAGTCAATATTTGCATGATTCTAGAGGGAAAATGTTATTATACAATTTAAACATGTTTTAAGTACTAGTGGACATAAACAGATAATGTGGGCTTCAGTCAAGCCCACACCCAAAAGAATCTTCTAAATAATGTGTGATTGTGGGAGATCTCTACTTGGCTTCTTCTCTATTTTTTTATTACTTGATCATTAGCTTCAGGACATGTTGATGCTATTGGTTGCCCTCCATGCCTATCAGTGTCCATGAGGAGAATTGCTGTCCTGCTGTGGCTCCCACTTTTTTTGAGTAGAATACCCTTCACCTTCCCAATAACTCTAATAACTTTATCCCACCACCAAACCATGAGAATGCAACAATGTGATCCATTCATTTGGGATAGGGTATAAAAAGATTCTTCTGACTACCTTCTGGCAAATTCATAACACGAGGTTAGGAGATATCCTGTTACTCCTTGCCATGTGATATGGCACAAAACAGCCTCTGAACAAAGGCGTACTAATGACAGGAAATTAAAATTACAGAACTGGGAAATGAGGTACCCTGATGTTACCATTAAAGGCAGGTGATATTTGAACCTTTGTTACTAGTCATGAGACATCACCTCCCACCCAGAGGGAAACAATAGATGATTTCAGAAGCCTTTCAGCTCAGAGAAGTGTTTATAACAGCAAAGAAAATGCTAGGTAAGCCTCCAACCTGACATGTCTTCCTGTGACACAGACAAAATAGCTAAGAAATCTGTTTCTCATAAATCCTATGTGTGTCAACTGCCTAAAGCTCTCGTGCAAGAGTCTACATAAAATACTGAAGACGGGGATTGCTCCTAGATTTAGCTTCCTGACGCCCTGATATTGACATATCAAAACAGAGGAACAAAATCCCCATCAGGATTATCTGAGGAAGCCTGGGAGGCCTTCCAGCCAGAGTTGTAAGGAATTCCCTAACCTTGTTCTTTACTTTTGGTTCCCTGGTGAACACAACTTTCCACCTCAGGGTCCTGTACACAGATTCTTCCCACTGCTAAGACTTCTGCCTTAGAGCTCAGGGCACTAGAAGGCCCCACAATGGCCTTACACCACTGATTGCCCCCACCTGGGGACAGGACCCACTGTAGTCATGCATCAAGCAAAAACGAAGTAGACTGACTGAATACGCAAGTCAAAAGAAATGGGCCCAACAAATCTGCTTAAAACCATCCAGAGAGTACTGGGGATGTTAACTCAGTGGTGGTGTGCTTGCCTAGCATGTTTCATGTCCTGGATTCAATATGCAGCATGGAAATAAACAAAAAAACTGGATCTAAAGTGATAGAGTTTACCAATTTTAAAAAATTCTAGAGAACTAACCACCATCAGGAGGCATTGAAATGGTTGAAGAATCAGTATTATGTCTCTAAAGGCATTTCTTTCCCCTACTCTGAATGTTTTTCTTTCACATGACCTGATAGTTTGAGGCATCTTTTAACTCTTTCTTTCACTATAATCACAGGGCTCCAGCTAATCTCTTCACTTGCTTGCCAACTGCAAGAAAAAAGGATTAAAAGAAGGGAACCACAACTTCCATGAATAGAGATATGAAAATTATTACTGTGAATCAATTGTGTTTGTTTCAAAAGTGTTTATTTTACCTTCTCTTCTTATGAAGATGTAGCTGATATATATTTCATTAAGAAACCAACTATTTATAAGAAGAACCAACAACTGTGAAATTATCTTTGGGAAATAAAGAAGAAAACCAATTAATAAGAACACAAAACAATCAGTAATACATGCTTCTAAAAATTATTTCCAGTTTCCTTGTTTCTAATACACATAAGTAACACCAAAGCAGTTTACATGGTACAAGGCTTACACTGGGGAGGGAGAAATCACGAAAAGGAAGTATGAGTTGCCTTTTCTCCCTCTCCACTCCATGGTCTCCCATCATCTTAAATTTGAAACAGGGCAGTTATTTACATTGCAAATTAGTAAGAAAATCTCACAATGTACCTCTGGTCTAATTTGCACCTAAAATTTCCAAATGTTGGGACTAAAACAGAAGATTTGTGAGTAAAACTTATTAGATAGACTGCAGTTGTTTGCTTAATAGCTAATTTTTTTTTCTTCCTTTAAAAGTAGGCCCCTATATTGTTATAGGTGGCAATGTACATGGGCATAAAATACAATAAAAATGTAATTCCCAGGCTTCCTTGCATGAAACAGTGTCCAAAAAAAATTTATGCAGAAATCACTGTTGGAGGGGACATTAAGGTAGCTATTGTTGGTTTCTTGTCTGATATGATGGCCTGTAATGCTTTCACTCTTTTGTTTCATTTGGTTTTATATTATTTTGTTTTGTTTGAGTTTATTGTCTGTGAATGTATAAACAACCATTTCGAAGAAGGCAAGAGACACTAGGGTAGCCATTGTTAATCTCCTGTTGTTATGTTTTGAAGACCTGTATTGCTTGCAGTGTTCTGTTCTGAAATGCTATGTTGTGTTTGACTCTATTGTTTTTTGTTTTGTTTTGTTTTGTTTTGTTTTGTTTTGTTCTATACTATTCTCTTTAAAAGAAAAGAAAAAAGAAAAAAAAAGAAATCACCGTTGGACTCCTGAGAAAAAGAGAGCTGATTCAGTTGCTGACAGCCTCACCCTTCCTGCTTTTCTCCCTTTACCATACGGGATATGGGTATCATGGCTAAAACTCTGGCAATTATCTTGTGACTCTGAAGTAGACTTAAGGATAGACAGTATGGCCTCAGAAGAGTTGACCAAAAAGGCAGAAACAGCTGGTGAAACGATGACTATCTGGATATCATACAAGCCCTTGACTAACCACCTCTAGGTTTATTTTTGCATAAGAGAAAAATAAAAGTCTATCTCAAGTTACTACTATCTTGGGCCTCTATTACCAGTTGAACCTAATACCAATTGGTACAAATAGTTATTAGGTTGTTTGACTCTTTTGCAAAAAATTTATCTTGCAACACTGCATATTATTTGGCAGTTGATATCCACTAAGCTATGGTCCACAGCATCAACTGATGATCCCTTGAAATGCCTGGCAATCCCTCTCAGTCTCCATATCACCTCGTCCTCCTACTCAACAAGAGTTCTTTCAAAGTTTCTCAATTCCTCATCAACATCTATATCCTTTATTGTAGAAGATCTTCTCCTCTATTTCAAAAAAGTAGAAATCATCAAATTTAGGCCACCATAGCTCCCCTCCACCAAATCTAGAAATCCACTTGTACTTATGAGCCAATATCAGCTAAGCACCACACTCTACACTCAGAAAGGACAAGAATGGAGTCCAAGCTCTGTTATTCACTTTCTGAGAAATCTTGGGACAGTTCCTTACTCTGTTCAACTTTCGAATCCCCATCAATAAAACTGGCATAACTGTATTTGTACTTCATGAGTTTTGGAAAAGATTAAATGAAAGAACATTTTAGCACATTTTAACTCAATGCTTGGAATATAGGAAGAACTGAAACAATGCTAGTTCATACTTTAATTAAGTCTATACCATCTTCATCACAATCACCATAGTCTAAGGAGCCTGTACACAAAGGCCACATGTATTTGCTTACTGAACTATACATTAAACAAATTCCATTTAACATCTAGGGAAATTTCCAAGAAAAATAATGTTAGTATATATGATATAACCCACGAGATAAGTAAGAGATACAGATGGGTCTATGTAACTTCTCTAGAGACACCATCAGCTGAAACAGACAACCATATTCTCTGAATTTTTTTGTTCACTTCATGCACATCAATACAGAATAGTAGAATTTCTGAAAATTGATCTTTTTATTAGTACACTTTTGTAGTACATAATAATTATATTCATTGTAGGGAATTGGTACATATTCATAACACATTTGAATTCTTTTTCTTCCCTGTCCCTCACATTCCTTTTATTTTGCTAGCATCAGATTCATTTATTGATCTTATGAGTCATTATAAAGTTAAGTATCATATATACAGATCAACAACAAGACAAACAGGCCACAAAACATATGAAACACACAAGACTAAATTAAGGTACTCTTTTAGAATTTGGTACAAGAATAGACATAGTTGATATGTTATAACAGTGATCCTGTATTGAACTGGCTATTGCAAGACTGCTGAGAGGTTTCACAAAACAAGGGATGCTTAGGGATACAAAAAGTCAGATTAAAAATTTTTTGAAATATAAATAATTTGTATTATTAGTGGCATATCACTTTAAAAGCAATGATGAGATTCTTGCTCTTCTAATAGATTGTGAGCACCAGGGAGGACAAGATTCACAGGAAAAAGGTAAAGTAAATAATTCCACACGGCTCTATAAAAGAGTTCAAGAAACAATGCCAGAAGAATTTTTAAATGTCTAAATAAAGATTTATATGTACGCCATCATGCCTACACATAAAACAGAATGTATAAATACCTATGAAATGGGGTTAGAACAAACTGCCTAGCAACATGCAAATGACTCCAACCTACCATGAATTAAGTGAGGAAATAATAAGTATGTTGAAAAAGACAAAGGGAAATAAAAACACATTCTTAAATTTGTGTGGCCTATGAGACATATAATGCAATACCTCTCTTACATTATATGCAAATGTGAATGGCTGTACATTGAGTTTTCATTTGTCTAAAGTCATATAGAGAGGAAAAGAGATGGTAAGAATTTCATTTAAATCTGAAGAATATCCTAAAACCATATATATCACAGTCAAATCTATTCAGAAAATTTGTGAGCAATAAAGAGAAATAGCATGAAAGTAAAAATTATGCTAGATTAGTAGACTACGTGTATTAGACATGTTAATATAGGAATAATAATAATAGCTATTTTAAGCAATGAGTAGATAGGCATTCCACAGCATAGGCAACTAAAGTAAAGCAGCATTCTCAAAGGAATATTTTCTTCTCAATGTTGGCAAAGTCATTACCCCACAATGTACTTCAAAAGGAGTCACTGAGGAGCTTTTGTTTAAAATTCTCAGGGTTCTACAGTCAATGTTACCAGTGCCTACAACAATAACTTCAGTATTTTACATGTAATAATGTTCTCCACCACCTAAAGAGATGGTTACTTTAATTTTTTTGTACTCCAAATGGTCCATTAGTGAAACAATGGTCTATTCAGGATTTGCAAGATGCCCATAGCTACTGCCTGAAATCAAACTTTTAAAATAATCCTGCTGCTCTCAATTGCCCTTTATTTCCTCACTTGATTAAAAGATTGCACTTGAGCTACAGAACCTGAGTTTGAGTTCTGCCTATACTACCCACCAGCATTAAAACAGTCAGTCATCACCCTGCTTCTCTGTGCTCACACTTTCCCATCTACAAAACAGGAGAGTTGAGTTAGGTGGTCTTAAAGTCCTTCCTAAGTGTGCCATCAAGTAAATGCACGTGAGTGGTGAGTTTGCATATTTATTGAAAAACACTTGAAGATATTTCCTTCCGGACACTAAGAAGGTAACCGGGATACGTGCGAAGTCTGTGCCTGCACACTCTAAAGAAGCTGGCTTTTCTTGGCATGAAATACTGAGTCAAGGAATATTTCAGCAGACTACATTTTTCATTAAAAATATACCTTTCCATTAAAATAATAAAGCACTAATATTATCACAAATTATGCCACTAAGAGCAAAAAAAGAAATAAATGCATATAGGCACAATGGGATATGAACTATTTAATTTAATCATAATCTTGCAAATCTAATTAGAAAGCTCACCATTCATTTATTTATTTATTCATCAGTTATTAATTGGATGTGTATGGTGCTGTGCTAAATGTTCTTATGGTGTAAAAAGCCTTCTAAGGCATACATACTATTCCAACTTGTGTTACAGATTTTCTGGCATCAAAAAGTCTCCTTTTAATGGCTCACATCCTCCAAGTGAGAAGAAATTCAGTTACTTCTTCAGATTACTTACCTTACAGGACTGTCCAAGTATTTAATCCTGTCACTAAGCTTCTATAATATATGTTTCTATTGCTCCATTATCCCTTCAAAAATCATTAATGATTTTAGCTTCAAGAAACAGTATTTTAATAAATACATGCAGTGTGTTCAGTATGCATCAGGCAATGTATTAGGTATTAGAGATACACAGTGAACCAAGGAATGAAAAAGTTCCCACTCTGGTAGAGCTTATACTTGAGCAGAAATCGATTCAAGAAAAGTAAGCTCAGTAAGACACATCCCTATGCTCTTGGTTAAACCCAGAGCTATTGCATCATTTTTCTACATGCTTGCTTATGTAACTGTCTTATTGTTTATATGTCTACCTTGTGGGTTTTAGTTCATATACCCACAACAGGAATCCAGTATTTTCTAAACAGAAAATTTCAGTACGTGTCTTCTTTCCTTATGATAAAGAACACTGCCAGTCCATAAAACTTGGGTGAGGCCAATACAGAACATCAGAGTCACGTGTGGTGGCACATATTGTAATTTCTGCTGTTCAGGAGGCTGATGCAGGTAGCTCATAAGTTTGAAACCACCCTGGATAATTTAGTGAGACCTTGTTTCAAATTTTAAAAAAGAGAAGGACTAGGATGTAATTTGGTACTACTTGGGTTTGATGTCCAGTACCCTATAAAACAAACCAAAAACAACAACAAAAATCTCAGAACTCACTATTAAAACACCTCTAGTTGTTCCTATACAGAGGTTTGCTTCACTGGAATGACTGTCCAAATATCCATTCTCCCTCATCTTTCCTAATGAAGTCATGATTTGGTTTTGATTTCTATCCTCCAGTGTAGCCCACTGTTCTCAGAAAAACAATCCTGTGCCTATAGGCAAGGGTGAAGTCAGGTGGCCTACTCTTAGATGATCTCATAAGCCTTCATATTAATGGTTCAGGAATAAACACATGACCTAAATTAATCAAACTGGAGGAGAGAATTTCAAGTCTATGATTGGAGAACAAGTTTTTTCCTATAATACTCAGGGACTGCTGCTGCTGCTGCTATACTGTGACAAAGGTGGAAGCCAGCTTGAGAAAATTGGTTACACACAGAAGACAGTGGGGTTAAGTTCCAAGAGACATCAAGTTGAGCACGACCTGACCTCTGAACTTAAGTTTTGTGCAATATATATGTGTGTATATTTGTGAAAGATAATATATCGTTCTGATCTTGATGTTTAATAAACTCCAGAACATTTGGAAGTATTTTGATTTTAAAGTTCTTTCTTTGAAAAGGAGTTCCACTGAATTAAAAGTAACATAAAACCATCTACAGTGGATAATTCATTTAATCACAGAGGAAACACGGTTGACAATAAGTAACCCAAGAATGGAGAGCCTTTAAAAGAATCGTGAAACACAGAAAAAATATCATAATGATTATTTAGTTAAGGCTTCTAAAACTTTTCTGCTGAAATTCATGTGGGAAGCATTTTCATGAGTGTGGAAATAATGCCTAAAGTGTCTTGTCAAAAACATGAAATATCCTGACATTTGCAAAAAAAAAAAAAAAAAGCAAGGGAATTTGGCATTTTAGAGAAAACTATTATTTAGATATACTTCTTTCCAAACTCTTAATGAAACTAATAGCTGGGGATGTTGCACAGAGTCCATCTACACTGTGGCTCTGAGAGGATCTCTACTGGCACTCCACTGTGTATCCCCAGGGACAGGAGGTATGCTTATCCAAGTGCAAGTGTACAGTTATAGACCATTACCCTCATGTCACAGATTAAAGAACAGAGCCAAGAGAGGATAAGTAACGTGCCCAAAGTTGTGAAGATAGTCATAGGCAGAGCTGAGAACTGAACCAAGTTTAGTCTGATTCCCACTGTTAGTACTCTCTTAAATGCTCTTTTCAACCTTAGTACGAAAATAACAACCCAAAATAGAAGTTCAGATAGAATTCTAACTAAACATCTGAGGCCACAGATCACTCCTCAGGCGTGCTGAGCCTCAGTGCCACTGCCCTTGCTATTCCTGATCTCTAGAAGTCTCTTCCTACTCATTACATGAACTTTTCTATTTTGCTCATTGCTCATGCCAAAGCTGGAGGTTCATGCATAGAAGGTACTTAAAAAATATTTTTTGAATAATAATAAATATGCTGCACTATTTTACCTCTGTCTTTACCCAACTTACCACTTTCCTAAAATGACCCCCCCTCCTCTACATTTGCTTGAGCAAATATTACTCATTTGCTACAGTTTAACCCATAAATGTTCCCCAAAGGCCAAGGGGGTAAAAGGCTTGTTTCCCAGCCATGGCACTACAGAGATGTGGTAGAACCTCTGGAAGATGAGGTTTAGGGGAAGAAATAAGATCACGGAAGGCATAACCTTGAGGATGATATTGGAACCCTGGCTCCTTCCTGTCTCTTTTTCACTTCCTAACTGAAATTAGGTGAGCAGCCCCCTCCACCATCATCCCTGACATGATATACTGTGCTGCTATAGGCCCAAAGAAACTGGGCCAGGAGCCCATGCACTAAGGCCTCCGAAACTGTAAACCAAAATTAAGCTTTTCTCCTTTAAGTTGGTTACTTATCTCAGGTATTTGTGCCAGCAATGAAAGCTAACACATCATTCTAAGTATAACTCATATCAACGTCTTTCATTAACCTCCCTGAGATCTCTGTAACTGACTAGCATATTGGGATATTCAGAACACGAAACAAATTCATGATTGTATTCCTGAATTCTGACATAAGTGGGCCTTCAATTCTAATCCTTCACTTCTGTCAACTATTTATCTGTCATTCTCATCCATGCTCTCTTTCTCTGTATTTTAAAAGAATTTTTTATGCTTATCCTATTTATGGACCATCTTTTGTATTATGTCAAATCTGTTTCATAAATATCCCAATGCAAATTTCACTCCCATCATTTTTGTTTGTTTCTTCCTTGCTAACTTTTGCTCACGCCATCCAGTTTCTTTTCCTTAATATCTTCTTCCCTTCGGTTTTTAGACTCTCACTGAAACTCTGCCTCTGTATAGTCTATTTACAATGGCTAAAAGTTATTTAAAATAACCTACTACCTCCTGCAATAAATTATATTCTAAAATGTTATTCTCCTATGATCCTTAAGCATGTGGTGTCTTTTCCTTAATCTCCATGGCAATTTTATTTCTTCTGACTTGACCCTACAGCAGAGAACTTCTACTCAGACTCATATAGTGACCACACAGGTGATTTAAGAAGCTATTAGTCCCACTCCCTGTTTTGCCACCTAGCAGACTGAATTCTAATGTTAAAGTGAAGGCAAAATTGGTGTTCCAAATTTATCCTAGTTCCCAAACAGTGTAGAAAAGTAGAGCTGGACTTAGGTGGGATCTTTTCCTAACTCTATCAAAAGTATAGATTCATTCTTACACTTTTAAACTCCATCACAAGGAAAAATATTTCTTAACATGTGATGCATTTAGATACTAAACAATGCACAAGGTAAAATATTTTCCAAGATTCAATGCATTCCTCCCCAGTCTCCTCTATACATCATGCTCTGCCCTGTTTTCAAATGAACATTGAAAGTTACAGGAATAGAATTAAATTCTCTTTACAGGAAAAATAGTAAAATGAAAAAAGCAAGGGACCAAGAATTGAATCTTAAAAACTGTCAACCTTAAGGACTGAAGAAAGAGGAAGAAACAGTGCAAAAGTGAAAAGATAATTATGTCATCTCATAAGATACCCTGAGGCTAACGGAGGATTGAAATACTGCAAAGGGGTGACCAGCGATGCCAGTGATTTCACCAAGGAAAAAGAATGAATGCTGCATGACTAGGAGGCTCCTGATGTCCTTGGAATTGTGAGAAGGATAATGAAGAATATCACTCTGGCAGGTGATTAAGCAATGAGTACAATGATGAAGAAATGGAAACTAGGGCATGCTTGTAGAGGATGATTGACAGTGAAATACATGGAGAAATAGATGTAGACATCTATTAATGCAAGAGATATTAAAATCTACAAGCACTCTTTAAATCTGAAGGAAAAAAAACAGATATAACTGCCTTTTTTGAATTTGGGAAGAATATCTCAAGTTTATACAGTGAGAGTAATCACTGTGTAAATCTTTTAAATAAAGGGGTACAAGGAGAATGAAGGATGATGAATTCAGCACAAAAATTAGAAACCTTAGAATACTAGATAAGATACCAGAGAAGCTTATGTCTTAAGGTCCTGTAATTCTTTCCACACTGCATCCAAATATTTGTTCCTTAACTCTGCTAAGTCACCATGAAATTTTGGGGCCTCTCTAATAAATACTTTGTTGCCAAGACCCCTATCTTAACCATGGATAGTAAGTCAAATTCTAAAGAATTCTTACAACTAAACAAAACAATAAGTTTGGTGAGTAGACATTATTACACTTGTTACAGTTTGGATTTTAACTGTGCCCCAAATGTTCAAAGGTTGGTCATCAGTCAGCCTATGGAGCTGGTGGTAGAACTTTTAGAAGGTAGGGCCTAGTAGAAGGAAGTTGGGTGACTGGGGACATACCCTTGATGCGGACAGTGGGATCTTCTTTCTCCATGCTTTCTCAATGCTTCTTGTCCACAATGAGGTAAGCAGCCTCCCCTGTCACGTACTCTCACCTTGATGGACTGTACTGCCTCAAGTCTAAGACAATAGTGCCAAGACTGAAACTTCTGAAACTTAAGAGTCAAACAAATCTTTTCTCCTTTAATTTGTGTATCCTGGATATTCTGTTGCAATGATAGACATCTGACTAACATAACACTCACTGAATGTGAAGATTATAGTAGAAGAATAGCAAAATGTCTTTCATTAGTGTTAAAAAATATATACATATACTTTTAAACATAAGGAGGTCATTAAATATTTCCTTTCATATCTTGCAAACTGAGCATCAAATCAATTCTTATCAACCATATCCAAACTACACTAAAAGATAATAGAAGCCTCTTACCTGCAATCGAATTTGGTAAAGGCAGTAGATCTAAACAACTAAGTGTATTTCAATTATGAGTTACAACTTCAAAGACAGCCTTGTAAGGATTTCACTCATTCAGGAGCAAAAAAAGTATAAACTAGTAGGCATTTACTTAATTGGTCTCACAGTCTATTAGCCCTAATTGCTTTTCTTCATTAGTCTTCTAGGGAAAGTGACAACTGAAATTTTTACCACTCTCAGAACTAATTCATCATGGAAAGGAATCATCAGGATCACCCACCAACTGCTTCATTATTTAACTTTTAAAAAGGAATTCACTCACAGCTCTGAGACAAGTAAACAGGTCATTTAGTTGGACATTAATACTAACCTGAGTTTCTTTGTCACTCACGTACTCAGGGAAAATGATAAAAATTAAGAAACAATATTAAAGTGTTTGGCTGAAGGAGCTAAAATCTAACAAAGGATGTTATCATTCACGTAGATAATAATTTCCATTTTTATTAGCTATCTTTCTAGGTATAACATCTCTTACCATTTGGTTTAATTTTTTTGTCCTAGACACTGGACTTACTGTCTTGAGTATACATTACTACAGCAAATTTACTTTTGATGATGTTACTGAGCCTCTTTCTTAAACACTATCTAAACTGAGGCTGGCACCAGTCTTCCAAGTCTTATGCCAATATAAAGGAATGACTAAGTACTGTATGGAACTCTTCCCAGAGGAGCTGCAGAGGGGTACAGGATCATCAACACATTGATTCTCCAGAGAAATCTACAATACAAAGATGAGATCACTTCTGCATAATTAAACTAAAGATAGTCTTATATGGAAACCACTGATGAGATTTTTCTCCAAACATAACAGTCTTGGAATAAAATCAGCTTAGAGCTTTGTGAATTTTTAAGTTCACCTGCTACATTAAGTGCATATTATCTATTATTAAGATTCTTCCTATATATAATTTAACCAGAATGTACATATTAATTTCTTCATATTGCATGCATCCAACAAAAATTGAGGGGCTACCTTACACCAGGCATTGTTCTAGAATTTGAGAATACCATAGTGAAATGAAATGAAGAAAGTGACATCATACCCTCAGGGAGCTTGCATTTTATATGCAGGGAATATAAATATATACTTATACCCATAAGTATACTATATACATATAAAATGCAATAATGTTTATTCATTTCAAGTCAGAATCTGCTTTCCTTTTCTACTTGAAAAATATTTGAACAATGTCAGCGATCTAAAGGTGTCACTAAGCAACTTCTACTCTGCACATTAAATTATAGCCTAGGTTTGAATGTCAAATTTACATAATAATCTCTGAGCCATTTTTACGTAGAATAGGTTGTTCTTCTTTGCATAACCTTCACCTTGTTACATTTAACATAAAGCTCTTGTGTTGTTTGTTCCTATCTTTACCATCCTCCTGAGT
This sequence comes from Cuniculus paca, assembly GCA_004365215.1. Taxonomy (NCBI): domain Eukaryota; kingdom Metazoa; phylum Chordata; class Mammalia; order Rodentia; family Cuniculidae; genus Cuniculus; species Cuniculus paca. The sequence goes on along the minus strand of RJWT010006907.1, from coordinate 12,711 downwards.
AGGATTACTCATTCTCCCAAAGTGAACAAAAAATGTTCTCTCATAATTCATGTTCTCAAACAAAAGCGCCTTGATTTGAATGATACTTTCTTGTTGTCCTTGATCGCTTCTTTTAAAGACCTCCAAGGAGCACCAGTGTGGCACATGATGTGATCACTCCCTATTTTTTCAGGTCATTTTTATATTCCACTCACTTTATATTCCAAAGAACTGCTTTGCTTCTCAAAAGTAGCACTCTATACCTCAGCTCTAGGCCTTTGCTCATGTTCTAAACATTGCCTGGAATGGTCTTTGGCCACACTTTTTCCCAAATGATTATTCATCCTTTAACATTTACTTCAGAAAACTTTTCCTGATCCTTTTACCTCTACTCCCTGGGGGTCATTTAAGTTCTCCTCCTCTATGCTTCTGTGATACATAAGAAATAACTACATCAATTAAATTTATCATACTGTATCATATTCATTTGGTTGCAGATCAAAAATGAGGGATGAAATCTTAAGCATGTTTGTTACCAAAGTCTCCTACAGTGTCCTTTATGTTTGGTAAATAAATTCTTGAATAAATTTCAAAGCATACTTTAACATGGATTTAACAGTAAAAATAGCAAGTGTCAAATACTGGGAAATTATCAAGTTCTTCTAACCAAGGAATGTTTTTAGCTCCCTGTCCAACATTTTCCTTCTTTTTCAACACAAGCTATTTGTATAGCTGCTTGTTTTAACTAGATATGAAACATAAGTAAGTGCTTGTTTGAACTTGAAAAATCCTACCGGGATCATGGAAGATGATGGAGGAAACACAATAAGAAACTGAGCAAATATGTGTTGTGAGATTTGCCCTCTGCCCAGGAGACACCAGAAAGAACTTCATTAGCAAAGATCTTCCTTCATCTATGAGGTAATGAAAAGGGAATTGCCAAAGCCCTCAAGCCAAGGAGTCGGTGACATCAACTTTATCCTAAGCAGTCTGAATCTGTCTACAATGCCATGTCCTCCAGAAGAGGGCTTGGTAGAAAAGATGAGTTAAATATATTCTCTTTTTATCATTTGTCACTGCCTTAGCAGTTAGCATTCTTTAAAAAAAAAAGATGAACTTGAACTTTGACGATGAAAATTCTTTTGATAATCAGGAATTTTTTGTCTCAATTAGTGGCTAATTTCCTATCTCTAACACTGCTGTCTCATAATACATTCATAAGTCAGTTTTTTAACTTGTCTATTGCGTAAATAAAGAATGTGTCTGGTCTTTGTACTGGATTCCTGGGATACAGCTCCTAAACCTTAAATATTTCCAAAAGGATAGAAGTGTCTTTGTTATTCTTGTGTGTTCTCAAACCACACCAAAGTTTATACTAATGAAGTAATTCATAGGGGGCCCTTACATACTCTTAGGGTGGTGGTTAACTAAACTTGAAAGAGCAACGATGCTACATGATTAGAGGGTTGAGACTTTGAACCACATACCACCCCAATTTCTCAGGAGGAGGAAAGAGATAATGATGGAGCTCCATCATTAGCCAATGATTCAGTCATGCCTATGTAATGAAACCCCAACAGAAACAATGGACATCACAGCCCAGATGAGCTCCTGGGTAGGCAGGTGAATACACTGATGTGCCTAGAGCAGTGCTGGTAAACCTATGGCACATGTGTTCCTGTGTTTTTCTTTTAAAACAAAAAAAGTTAACCTAGAGTTGTTTTTGCTAACTAAAGCCTCAGTATTCAGGTGGATTTGCAGTGTAGACACTGTGTTTTCTCCTGCAAATTGGCACTTGGTCTGCAGTACATTCCAGTGAAATACCAAACTGAGAAGACATGGAAACTCCTGAATTTACAACCAACCAGAAATACAAGTGGTATGAAGACATCTCAAACTTATGCATGGCATCTGAAGTGAGGATGGTCTTGTTGGGGACCCATCATGAAATCTGTGCTAACACTGGGCGCTGGTTATCAGAACTGTACTAGATAGTAATCTGTTCTACTGAGGTAGCCATGCATATTTACTTAGCATGAACAAAATCTGACAAGCGTAGGTCCAGGGTCAAAACTTACATTTTAAGCTGTGAACCTGAAGAAGTCATATAACTAAGTGTCAGTTTTCTCATCAGTTAATGAGACTGGGCTAAGGTGACTTCTGCTATTTCCCACCTTATACTGCTCCTACTAATCCTCGGTTTGCAGGAGAAACCAATAACCTTTTCCCATGATTAGATTTTCCTCTATAGCTCCTTTTACTAGCAACAACTAAAAGATAGATTTGAGGCCTTGGTCCTTGCTATTCCTTCTATATGACTACTCCTCCCCCACTATCCTTGTGGCTCACTGTATAACTTCCTCCAAGGCTTTGCAAAATTTCATTTCCCTGTTGATCTTCACTAGCTATGTTATCTACATATTCAACCCCCATCTTTAATACTTGGCCATCTCTCTCTCTGTGATTTATTTTATTCTATGACATTTATCATTAACTGACACACTCCATATGACAATAGCCTGTTTCTCATCTGTTTCCCCAGTAGAATTTAAACATCACGAGGTAGGGATCTATAGATGTTTGTCCACTGTATTATCCTTAGCAACTAGAAAAGTGCATAGTAAATAAATGATTAGTTTTCCTGAGATCTTTTGGGCTCAACAGCTTAGTTAAGCAATTCCCATGTACATTCCTGAAATAACTATAAAAATTATTTTACTAAAATGAAAAAAAAAGACTAAAAGACACAGTATGAAGATAATAACAATTTTAGTTATCATAATAAGAGAAATGAACCATGGAGCTTAACAGACCCAAGGGTAATAATGACACTCAAAAAACAAAGATGATGGTAACAAGTGAAGTGGAGATACGATGACACTGAAAGATAGTAATACCACATATAAGAGTTTTCACAGGGATAGCAGGAAAGTGATGCTAAGCTAACTCAAAACAGTAAGCAATTATCTTATTGGTCACATCAAAGATTATAGGAAATAAATGATATAAAGACTCAAAAATATTGAGAAACTGAAGAGAAACAATGACTTAGTACAGCTGTCCTGTACAGTAGCTATTAAACTCAAAGGGCAATTGAGCACTTGACAAGTGGCTAGTATGAATTCAGATATGTTGTGAAAGTATAAAATTCATACAAAATTTCAAACATTTGCTACAAATAGGAGAATGGTGCACATCTCTTTAATAATTTCAGATTAACTACATGTTTAATAATAATTTGAGGTATGTTAGGCTAAGTAAAACAATTAAGATTTATTTCACCATTTCTTTTTACATTTTTAAATGACTGACAAAATATTAATGAAGACATTTGAGAGTTATCATTGATACTCATACAGAAGTGTGCTGGGTGACCAACAAATACGATAAATGTTTAAATAAAAATAAAAATATTTACTACAGCAAAAGACACATTGCTATTAATCCCCCTCATTTCAAACATACCTCATTCTTGCCACTTTCTAAAGGAATTCTGGAAGTCCCTTTCATGAGTGCTTTCTTGTGGCTGCCTCTATGCCACCAATCAATTCAAAGTATCTGCAGCAATTTCTCTCAAATTAAAATGGTATGGAGTGTTCTCATCCACTTCTTTACCAGATCTGGCTTCCCCAAAGTCAAAATGACCACAAAAGTTAAATATTTTCAATTGATTCAGGATATCAAATGGCAAAACAACTAAAGACAGTCCCAGAACTGCTTCAGAAAGTGGCAAAAAGTGATGGAAAAAGTGTTTGAAGAGAAAACAGTTTCAACATCAGGAAAGAAGTAAAATGGTAGTTAAAGAAGTGGTAAAATTCAGGTGTCAGAAGCAGGTTGGTAGATCCACTCACAGGAGATGTAGAAACTCTGAAGTTTGTCTTACTCCATGCTGGTTCAAAATCTTGGAGCAATTCTTTTAGTTGCAATCAACTTTATATGGGAGATGAGGTGGATGAATGATCCATCCTATTTTAATACACTTAATAAATAGGCATCTACTACAGACTTCATGTCTCCTATGCTCTAGGAATCTAAAAATGATTATTTCTGCCTCAAATTGCTCTCAGGCTAGTAGGAGAGATGAGTATCTAAAAATAGATAAATTTCATTATATATCTTGACAAATACAACAATTAAGTATAAGTTATGCCCTGAGGTCAGAGGTAAGAGTGAGACACACTTTATATCCTGTATGCCACCATTCTGACTGGAATCTGAACTCAAGAAACAGTTCATTCAGCATAATTTCAGTTCTAGCTATAAAAAGGGTCATGCTTCCTTTTACTTAAAAACATTAAGCTTTTTTCTGGAAAAAATATACTTTATGAAGACATTTCTAGATAATAAGAAAAATAATTTACAGTTTACAAATGTGTTCCATAATCTCTCATTTAAATTATAACTTTACTTCATTCAAAAACTTTTAAAATGGATTAGGATGTATTTAGAATACCTACTTAATGTGCTCAAGGCCTTGAGTTCAATCCCCAGCACCACAAAATAATAATAATAATCTTATATTGTCATAATAGTTGTAGACATCTTCATATTGAAACAAAATATGCATACAATGCTATCTGCTTTCATGATCTTTTAGATGCCAGATGGTTACATAAGAGATTACTATTTCATTCACTTTTCTGATGTCTTTAAAAATAGGTTTTGTTTTTTTTTTTTTGGTATAGTTGGCTTCTAAAAGGTATAAAATAGTAAACTCAATCAGTAGAGAAAAAAAACAATCTATGTGTACCTCTGTGTTCTCCTCATTACTGCAGACACCACCGCAATGGTGAAGATGATGATGACAATGAATAGCATGTTTATTTGTGTTATGTTTGGAGCAAAAACTGATAATCTTGAATTTATCCCAGCAGAATTCCACAATAGAAAATAGACATTTGGCATTAAAATCAGAGAACCTAGATTCGAATCTCACTTCTACTGATAATTAAATGAGGCACTGTAACCAGCTTCTTAGAACTTTAATTTCTGCACCAAGATAATGGGGACAAAATGCTATATGCCCCCAGCAGAGTGAAAATTAAATGAGAAATCTGATATATGGTAAGTTTGTTGAGTTAGTGTTACTGTTTGATCCTTTTTCTTTCCTTGAAATTCCACTGCCCTTCTCAACCTGGTCAGACTATTCACCCCCAAAGAATGGCAAAATGGCATGCAGTAGAGGAGACTGCCTCTTGATATTGTTCTCCTAAACATGCTATGCAATAGCAAAAGTAACCAAGCATATACAGTACTATGTACTAAAGTGGAAGAACATGGATTTCGGAATAAAATTCTCATTAATTTTATTAAAAATTAAATGCTAGAGGATTAATCCAAGTTAACTGAATTGTCTTTGAAAAGTAGGGAAATCACCAGGGTTATTACAGACTATGAATTCAGTTCCCACAATGTTAAAAAGTAAATTATAAGATGTTTTGATAAAAATCTTGTCCTCAGTCAGGCGTGGTGGTGCATGCCTGCAGGAGGATTGATCCAAGTTGGAGACCAGACTAGGCTACAAAGTGAGCTCAAGGCCAGCCTGAACTGCATAGTGAAACCCTGTTTCAAAAAAGGCAAAAACAAAAAACACACAGAAAAAATCTTGTCCTCATCAGCATAAGTAAAAACTCATAAACTTCACACTAAATTGCAAGAATCTACAATTTAATAGAATAAATGTTTTATAATATCTCTATAGGGTATGTTTTTATCACAACAAAAAACTACTTTAAATCCTCTGAGTAAAGGAATGAAATATAAGTTAAATTTTTTGAATATTTTTAAATTGTTTTTGAATATCAGTCTTTTTATTTGGATAAGAAGTTCCTAAAGAACACAATATGCATTAGAGTAAAATAAATCAGCACCTAATGTGCAGCAAATGAAAACTAAGAACTAAATGCAATTATGCTTTAACAATATGACAATGATAATATTCACTAATTCATGTCATTTAAAAAATCCATTCAAGGCAGGTAGGTATTTTTATACCAACTCTTGGTTTAGGAATCTGTGCTAGAGCAATACATAGCCAGGCTCACTCTTCCTAAGTAATAAAACCTGCTCTAGAAACAACTCAAACTAGCTAATTCTTTTCCCTGCTTTTAAAATCTTAGTATTGAGCTACAAAAACATCACCTCACCCCAGTAAGAATGGTTGTTAACAAAAAGACTAAAGACGACAAGTGCTTATAAGAATATGGGAAAACAGGAACATCTATACACTGCTGATGGAAATATAAGTTAATACAACCATTATGGAAAATAGTAGAGATGCTCCTCAAAAATTTAAAAACAGAACTACCATATGGTCAGCAATCTTACTACCCACTAAATGTTTTTTTTTTTGCTACTGGGGATCAAACTCACAACCTTGTGCTTACCAGTCAAGTGCTTGAGCCGCTGAGCTAAATTCCTGGCCCTTACCCATGATATGTTATAGAGACATCAGCAGTCTCATGTTGACTAAAAATGATTCATGATAATCAAAAAATGAAAACAACCCAAGTGTTTATCAACTTATTTATAGATAAAGAAAATATGAGCTATATAAATGTGCGTATTTACATATATACATATATATAATGGAATACTATTCACCCATTAAAAAGAATCAAATCTTGTCATTTTTTAACACATGGATAGGACTATGTTAAGTGAAGAAAGCCAGGAACATAAAGATAACTACTGCATGATGATCTCACTAATATGTGGAATCTAAAACAGTTGATCTCATAGAAGTTGACAGTGGAATGCTGGCCTCCAGGTGGTGAGAAAAAAGAGGGGAGAATGGAGAAAGGTCTAGCAATGGTACTAAGTGACAGACAGGAAGGAGCAAGAAGTTCTGGTAAAGGATGACTTGTTGATGTTAGCAATTTGCTGTACATTTCAAAAAGCATTTGAAGGTTTTTGACAAAATGAAATGATAAATCTTGGAGGAGATAGACATATTTAAGCTAATTTAATCATGATATATACATGAATTGACACATTAAGCAATCCCATAAACATGTACATTTTTTTGTTTTCATGTATTGTACCAGTAAAAATGAATTCAAATTCAAAAATTGTAAATGTGTAATCTTAGTGTTGAAAAACCCCATGAAAGTTATTCCATTTCAATCTCCTGGGCTGTATTGTAATCCTATCAGTAACATTCATGGCATGTGGTTTTTTTATTCTCTCTTTAACAGCTTGAGGGAATGATGAACAGCAGAGAAACAGCCTCTCTGACATTTGGTGTCCAGATGCTGGAATGTAGCAATGTAAGGAAGAGAAGGAGAGAAGTGGATCCCCAGGAACAAGCAAGGTTCTGAAGCAAGAGAGTGAAGAGAGAGACCTCAACAGCAGAAGGTGACAAGCAGTGCTTTTTAGCTGAGCCCTGACTCACTGTGTTGAAGGGGCAGCTCAAACCTGCAGGCATACAGTGAACATGGTGACCCTAGAGGCCTCCACAGAGAAGCACACCTGTGGAATGGAGCAGTGTACGCAGGGGATTGCAGTGACTGGTAGTTATTTGGGTTCAGACGTCCCCCAGGAGATGGTGGTTGGCCGATAGCCATCCTGGAGAGGGGCCAGCTGTAACTCAAAGAGGCTGTGGGCTGACTCTATCTAGAGGCTCCCAGTGCCAGGGTGACATGGAACCAAGTTCAAATCCTCAAGAGGTCAAGAAGCTGAGTTTATGCCAGCAGGGAGCCAGGTTCAAGCCAGCAGGAGCCACATGGAGTGTTGCAGGCTGAACAAATTGAGTTCCAGCCTCATAACCAGAAACCACTCTGAACTTCAGCAGAACCAAAGGTGCAGGCTTGCTGGGATTATTCACTAGCCTGCCATAAATCCACAGCTAGCTTGCTGGGATTGATAAAAACAGATCTGGGCAATGTTAACCCACTCTGTCTACCATTGACAGTGGAGGCACACCCTGAGGCGGACTTTTTTCCTTTCTTTTCTTCTTTTCTGTTTTTGTTTTTCTTTTCTTTTTTCTTGATTCTTTGTTCTTATTTTTATGAGTGTAAACACTGTTTTTAGTTTTTTGATATTTTTGTTGTTCTACTCCATTCTTTTTATTTCTTCATTCTCTCTTTCCCTCCTCTTTTTCACCAGTTTCCCAAAGTTTGCATAATCTTTCTTTGTCCCCAGCCTTGCTTCTAATTTCTTCCTCTTTCTTCATTTCTCCATTGCTTCCCTAACCCTTTTTGAATTTTCTTCCCTCAGGGTAAAATTGCTATTTTAAGGTTATATTTACTTTATACAATTTTCTGGCTTGTTTTAGATTTTGTCATATAAATGATTAAGTTAATCATATAGTTGAAGGTGGCAAAATAATAGCTGCCACAGTTTGTCATTTTCTAAGCTGTTTGATGCTCTTGTCATTGCTGATTATACCACTTTAGCCAAGGTGACATAATTGTTCTGCTCAGTTGTTCTTTCTCATATGCCAAGACTGAGATTGCCTAAGCATCATAAACAATGTTATAGGCCAGTGGCAAAGAACCAGGGCTTAGGCCAAATAAGCAGCAACTTCTCATCCCCAGTAAATCGAAGAAGCAGCATCTTGAACCAGACTCAAAACCCAAAACCAGTTATACCTAGAAGACATCTTGAAGAAGTAGTCATTTACAAAAGGTTCTAAATACTAGTAATAGAGCTACCTGCCATAAGCAATTCACAAGCATGACCCCAGGAAATAAACCAAGAAAAAAAAGAAACAGAAAAGGAAAAGACACTTCAGCAAGATGAAACTGCAGACTTCCAGCTCAACAAAGGCAAATCCAGCAGGGAATGGAGTAGAACTATTCAAAGATCACCCACCTGGACTCTGAAGTGGTAACAGCAGAAATAACAAAGCAGATGAATGAGGCTCTAGAAAAAAACCAAATCAGAAATAATTTCTCAGATATCTAAAGAAATGGTGACCATAATAAAAGACATGGGTAGTGATTTTAGAGTAAATACAGATTTAAAAAATCTCTAGGAGGACCTCGGGAAAATGATGGAAAAAATGAATGTTCAACATAGGAAACACATGGAATCCATGAAACATGTTCAAACAGATATCCAGGAGATGAAAAATTCCACTGAAAAGTATATGAAGCAGAATGAGCACGTGTAAATACAAAATATCAGATCCAGAAGCCAGGATTGCAGTTAGTGCCCATCAAAACAAAGGTTCATTAAAAATGGAAAAGGACCACAAAAAAACAATCCAACAATTGCTAGATAATGCAAAAAAACAATAACACAAGATTGACTGCTGCCACTAATAAAGCAGGAAATAGAGCAAATAGAAAACAAAACAAAACAAAAAGCCCTGCTCACAGACGTTATGGCAGAAAACTTTCCAAGCATGGAAAAAGAATTTGACAGACAGATAAGTGAGACATATAGAACTCAGTGTAGCCATGATCAGAAAACTATACCAAGGTTTAATAGTCAAGATTCCAAAAATTCAACACAAAAACAGAATATTAAAAGCTATTAGAGAAAAGAAACAACAGATAAAGCAAAGTTCATCAGAATCAGAGCAGACTTCTCAACACAAATCCTCAAGCCAAGAAGAGCTTGAAGTGAAGTATTTATTTCAAGCCCTAAAAGAAAACAACCTCCAACCAAACTGATGTAGCCTTCAAAACTATCTTTTGAAGTTAATGGAGAAATAAGACACTTCAATGACAATGGTCACCTGAAGGAATTCATAGCCACTAAATCAGCACTCCAAAATGTTCTGAAGGTTGTTTTAGAAGGAGAAAATGACGATGACAACTCCATGAACCCCAACAGAATGAATCCACCAAAGAAGGCAAGTAGTTAAACAGAGGGTGAGAGAAAGAGAACCAACAACATGAAAATAACATGACAAGGATAAGTCAATATATATCAGTTACAATCATCAATGTAAATGGTCTCAGTTCACCAATAAAAAGAAACAGACTGGCAGAATTGATCAAGAAGCAATATCCAACAAAATGCTACATACAAGAAATACATTTGATTCAAAAAGAAATTCAGAGACTGAAAGTCAAAGGACAAAAAACAATACTCCAGGTGATAGGACCAGGAAAAAAGAAGGGGTAGCTATTGTATTTGCAGAAAAAGTGAATTTCAAGCCAAGAATAATTAAGACAGAAAAAAAGGACACTACATACTTATAAAGGAAACAATTCAAGAGGAAAAGATAACAAGCATAACTATATATGCACAAAACACCATCATATCCAACAAAACCAAACAAATATTAACATGCATAAAAAATAATATAAGCACTACTACAATTTAAAGGGGGACCTCAACACCCCACTGTTAAAAAAGACAGGTCAACTACACAAAAAGTTAGCAGAGAAATATCAGAATTGAACCAACCTTTTGAATAAACGTGCTTAGACATGTTCAGAGTATTCCACCCCACAACACCAGAATACACATTTTTCTTAGCTGCACACAGTCCAGTCCCCAAAACAGACCACATGCTAGCTCAAAGAATATGCATAAGTAAATGTAAAGGAACTGAAATTTTTCCATGCATATTATCAGACCACAGTGTAATGAAATTGAAAATCAATGGAAAAAGAAACTACATAAACACATGGATATTAAATAACATCCTCCTGAACAACCAACAATGAAATAAAAGAAATTAGACAGGAAACAGACATCATATTAAGTGGACAGAAACTGAAAGCTTTCACCCTAAAATCAGGAACCAGACAAGGATGGCCACTACCACCACTCTTATTCAATATAATTCTGGAAATATTAAACAAAGTAATTAAACAAGAGAAAGAAATAAAAGGAAAAAGGATCGGAAAGGAAGAAGGCAAATTATCATTATTTCTGGAAGACATGATACTCTACATAAAAGACCCCAAAAATTCCACCAAAGGACTTCTACATTTAATAACCAATTCAGAAGTGTAGCTCGATAGAAAGTCTACACTCAAAAATCAGTAGCGTTCCTATACACAAATAACAAACTTACTGAGAGAGAAATTAGGGGAACATCTTTCATAATAGCACCTCCCCAAAAAAATGAAATATGAAGGGATCTATCTAATGAAGGAAGTAAAAGACCTTTACATTGAAAATGATAGTACTCTGAAAAAGGAGATCAAAGAAGATATAAAAAAATAGAAAGATATACCACATTCTTGGGTAGGAAGACCCAATGGAGTGAAAATGGCCATATTTCCAAAATTAATAAATAGATTTAATTCAATCTGGATCAAAATATCAATGATGTATCCCACAGAACTAGAGAAAACATTCCCAAAATTCATTTGCGACCAGAAGAGAATAGCAAAAGCAATTCTAGAATAGCAAAAGCAATTCTGGGCAACAAAGACAAGGCAGGGGCATCACTATAAAGACCAGAGGCTCAATGGAACACACTGGAAGATGCAGGAACAACTCAAGACATACTCAGCCTCCTTATCTTTGATAAAGAAGCCAAATACTTTCACTGGAAAAAAGATAGTCTCTTTAATAAATGGTGTTGGAAAAAACTGGTTTTTCATAAGCCAAAGATTAAAACCAGACCCATGTCTTTCACCATTCACTAAAATCAAAATGGATGGAAGATCTAAATATTAAAATAGAAACACTAAATCTGCTGGAAGATAGAGTCGGTAGAACTCTTGAAGACATTGCTATAGACAAAGACTTTATGAACAAAACCCCAATCACTCAGGAAATATCACAAAGAATCAACAAATGGAATCTCATCTTATGGAAAATCTTTTGCTTAGCAAAAGAAACCACCAACAGAATGAACAGACAGCCCACAGTATGGGAAAAATTTTGTCAGCTGTTCCTCAAACAAAGGACTACTATGTAAAATATATAAAGAACCAAAAAAAAAAAAAAAGAAAAGAAAACTAGACACCCTAATTTTAAAGACCCAATCCAAAAAGAGCATCTTAAATGGCTAATTCTTACATGAAGAAGTAGAAACGGTAAATAAATATATGAAAAAACGTTCAGCATCACTGTTCATTCAAGAGATGCAAATGAAAACAACACAGAGATTCCATCTCACCCTAGAAAGAAAGTCTATTATCAAGAAGTCAACCAATAACAAATACTGGCAGGGCTGTGGGGAAAAAGTAATGCTTCTCCACTGTTAGTGGGGGTGTAGACTCATGCAACTAGTGTGGAAATCAGTATGAAAATTCCTCAAAAAATGAAAACCAGAGGTTCTATTTGACCCATCTATTCCCTTTCTTGATATCTTTTCAAAAGAATTAAAATCTTCATACCACAGCAATAAATATAGACCCATGTTTATAGTGGCACTGTTTGTAATAGCTAAATCTTAGGAACAGCCCAAATGCCTGTCAACCAATGAATGAATGAAAAAGATGTGGTTTTTTCTACACATTGTTAAACTACTCTGCCACAAATAAAGATAAACTTGAGATATCTAGTTAAATAGATGCACCTTGAAACCATACTCTTAAGTGAAATAAATCAGACGCACATTTAAGGGCCACACTGTTTCTCCGGTGTGAGAAAATAAAATTGTAAATAAGGGCCAAAATGTATAATAAATATTGGGAAATGGGAAGAAAATGTTCAAATGAGAAAGGGAATAAGGAAAGGGAAAAAGGAGGGGAAAAGGAAAAAAATAGAATAGAAGGAAAAATTGAACGCAAAGCTTTTGTAAATATGGAGAAGTGTGAAAGGGAGGGAAAGGGAATGGAAAAAAAGAAGATATGTCATGTACAGACGCAAATT
>RJWT010006906.1:0-28399 GCA_004365215.1 Cuniculus paca | reverse complement strand
CATGATGGGGTTAGTGAACTAATAGAGAAAGAGAGACCCAGAAATCCCTCCCTCCTCACCATGTGAGAACACAGCAAGAAGGCAGCCATCTGCAAGCCATGAAAACAGCCCCTACCAAAAACCAAACTGCAGGAACCTTAACCATAGGTTTCTTAGCTTCCAGAGCCATGAGGAATAAAATCTTGTTTAAATTACCCAGTCTGATATTTGAAATGGTGGCCCTAGCTGACTAACATACCACACTAAGAAATTTGAAGTCTTCTGGAAATAATGTGAAGCTACTGAAGTTTAGGACATGGAAGACCACCAAGTTGCAGTCCCCCGAGAAATGCAGTCCCCCTTGTCTCCATCTTTACCTGATCTTTACTTCAACCCTATTCACTGACACATGCAGAGCTGGCTGCACAGAAGCCAGTGTTTCCTTAAATGGCCACAAGAACGTGATTGACTCCATCTGAGATGCTGGTATGTCTCACTGCAGCAAGCGGGCGAGAAACACCCCTGATGGCTGGAATGGGTGCTTGACCAGCAGCCTGTGAAATAAGACATAAGATAACATCTCAGCTGAGGCCATGGGCTCTAGTGTGTGGACAGATTTCCTGCACTCTTTTGCGTTTGACTCTTTGGGTGACTACTATAAAATAAGCCTAGGGCCAGGGATATAGCTCAGCGGCACAGTACCTGCCTGGCAAGAGTGAGGTCCTGAGTTCAATTCCTGATCCAAAAGGAAAAAAAAAAAAGAATTATACCTTCCTGGCAGTAAAGGCACTAGCCTTTCTTGTATCAAGTTATCCATTGCACCACTAATTGGAGGGCCTCTGCGCCTGGTACAAGAGTGCCCTGTTTCTCCTTACATGCCACACCTGCAAAGTTTCTCTTCCCATGTACTGTGTTGCAACCCCCACCCACCTCCCTGATTGGTACTAGTAAAAGCCATGAGTGCTCTGACTCATGGCCCTTTGTTCCACCAAGAGCACCGGGTCATCCCAAAGCCCCTTCGACTGCAGATTTTTCTCTACCGTCTTTTTCTTCTGTGTGCCATTTTGCCAGGTGGGAGACCTGTACCCTCCATGAGGGTTTTGGTAGTAGGAAGTAACTGGCTTCAAGGCAGAGAATGAATTAGCAGATTAGACTCTGATCCTAGGAAAACAAGGCTGTTGTTGAAACCAGGGCATTAGAAGTGGGAGTTGAGGGAACAGAGTATAATAAAACCATCATCCTTGGCAAATTCTATTTGGAAGAAGTACTAAGAGAAGATGATGCACACATGTTTAAAATAACATATAAATATCCCCAATAATATTCCCCATATATCATTTTCTGGCCTCTGAACCAACCCACTTGGCTCATAGCAGACTCACCACTTTCTAAAATTCAGTGGTTGGACAGCTGTCTCAGAGATAGCTTTCTGATTATGAATCAAGGTGCAGAAGTTGTGGCATCTATTGCTTTGCCCACTTCTGTTACTTCTTGACATATGCTGTGTTGACACACATAGAGAACTCAGTACCCCTCTGGTATGTTCCTACCACGGTGACCACACTGTTCTGTTTCACCATTTACCTGTCTGGCTGCCCCACTAGCCCGTAAGTTCCTCGCAGCCACACACAGGGCCATGCTTACAATTTATCCCCAGCCCCCAACACAGTGCCTGGGATGCTGCAAAATTAATGAGTGAATGGATTTTTTAATTAATTTTTTGAACTGTAGTAAAGTACATATAAAATCCACACTAATTCATTTTTAAATGTATAGTTCTCTGACAATAAAAATAATTCACACTGGTCTGTTACCATTATCACTAGCCATCTCCAGAATCCTTTTCATTTTGAAAAGTTGAAATTTTGTTGAATTTAACTCGTTACTGCATACAAATGTAATATATATATATAGTATATATATGGAATATATAGTATATATAAATGGAATATATATATATAGTATTTTGCTTATCCATTCATCTGTTGATGGACATGTGTCTGCTTCCTTCTTTTGACTGTTACAAACAATGCTGTTGTGAACATGAGTGTACAGATATATCTTTAAGACATGTTTTCCATTATTTTAGGTATCTATATCTTAGGTAGAATTATTTGATCATATGGTTATTTTTAATTTTTTGAGGAATCACCACAGTTTTCATAGCAATAATGCTATTTTACATTACCCAATGGTTCCAATTTCTCCATATCCTATTCAACATTCATTATTTTCCAGGGTTTTATGATAGTAGCTATCTTACTATATTTGGGGTGGTATTTCATTGGAGTTTTGATTTGCATTTCCTTAATGTGTTAGCTTTCCATCACTGTGTCAAAATACTGAAGGTACATCAACTTATAAAGAGGAAAAATTTACAATGGTACCTCAGTTCATGAACTTAATTTTTTCCATGATTTTGGAAAAGATGGCTGGGGATTTAGCTCAGTGGCCCTAAGCGCCTGCCTGGCAAGTTCAAAGTTGTGAGTTCAATCCTTGGTACAAAAAAAAAAAAGATTGGAAAAGATGGCCATGTGGGCCAAGCATGAGGTCATGAGTTCCATCCCCAGTACCAAAAAAAAAAAAGCCATTTGTGTTTGTACAAAGATGGCCACAGCTGTATTTGTCACCCAATGTAGAGCTTGCAAACAAAATGTTGCCAAACATTTTTGTTCACATGGTCACTTGGCATGCACAAAGAGAGAGAGGCAGCAGAGAGATGGGGGGGCAGAGCCCCAATATGCCCTGTAAGGACATAGTCCCATTGGCCTAACTCCTTCTAGTAGGCGCCACCTCATGAAGTTTCTGCCACCCCCCAATACCATAGGTGATGACCAAGCCTGTAATACATGAGACTTTTTTTTTTTCAACTCACAACCTCAAGCTTGCCAGGCAGGCACTTGTTCCTCTGAGCTGCATTCCTGGCCCAATACATGAGACTTCTGGGGAACACTTCAGATCCAAATTACATCAGCTACTAATATTGATCATCTTTTCATGTACGTGTTACTTGTGTATCTTCAATGGAGAAATACCTGTTTAAGGCTTTTGCCTATCTTCGAATAAACTAAAATGAGAATTAAAGAAGACAATTTATGCAACTGTGATAGTTAACTGTTGCGTCAACTTGAGTAAGAAACACCCAGCTGATTGGCTTAGCTTGGTTCTGGCTGTGACCAAATAAATTTACCGATGTGGAAGGTCCACCCTGGGTGTGAGCAGCACCAACCAATAGGGTCGTAGCCTGAACAGAATAAAAGGGGGAATGAAGAAGGAAGGCTGGCTCTGCTTCTTCAGGCTTCCCCATCGCCGGGGACATCTTCTTCCAGCTTCCAGCTTCCAGCTTCCAGTGCAGACGCTTCAGTCTTCCAGGACAAGCCACTAGCACAGGACTCCACAGTGCGCTCTGGACCTTCAACTTTTGACTGGCTCCTCTGGATCTCCAGCATGCACATATAGATAGATGATTGCCAGATAGATAGATAGATAGATAGATAATAATCAGGATAGTGGGTATTCTTTGAATAACCCTGTGACAAGGGACATGAAGGATTTTTTCTGGGATGTTAATGGTTCTCAATGCATGTGCTTGTTATAGAGGGGAGTTTGCTTTATAAAAGTTTATCATGCTATACATTTATAACTTGTGCACGGTTTTACATGTATATCATACTTCAATAAAAAGTTTACTTTAAAAGTGCACTTAACTTGAAAGAGACTAATAGTAATCTCCAAAGTGTGTATGTGTGTGTGTGTGTGTGTGTGCACGCACACGCACATGCACCTGAGGAGAGCTGCTGGCCAGGCAAGATCTGAGGAAAGGTGTTAGAGGCAGATGCCGTCCAGAGGTCCCAAAGTCAGACACACTGGCATGTTCAGACTAGAAAGCCACAGTGAACTGGCACAGCCAGAAAGCCTGTGTGATTGGAGGAAAGTGAATGAAGAGACAAAAATAAGATCATTCATTTGTTCATTCATCAAACATGTAAGAGATGTGCCAGAGGCTGTCAGACAACAGCCAATTGTTTGAGAAGTCTGACAGAGAAATGAAGAAAATACTGCATAGCCATTGTAGAAGTAAAGTTCCTTTCAATTCACACACACACACACACACACACACACACACAGACTAAAAGAAAGGAAAAATTGCCGGGCCTGGTGGCACACGCCTGTAATCCCAGCACTTGGGAGGCTGAGGCAGGATTGTCAGCTCGAGGCCAGCCTGGACTACATCGAGAGACTGCCTCAAAACACAAAATGATTATAAACTTTTTCCTACAATGTGATTTAAAGAAATCTACAAACTTCGATTCCCTGACAGTTTCTCTACTTTGTGCCACGGAGGGCATTGTGAAGTGTCAAGTGTCAGGGCTCCCACAGGCGCCCCCAACTTTCTGAGAACCTTAAAACCCTAGACATGGAGTTCCACATCGTGCACTTCCTTGAGAGCCCGGTCTCCTGACTGTATATTAATTTCTACCTAACTTAACTGCCTGTAATACAAGGACAAGTGCATGTGTTTGTCCAAGCCCCAGGCTCCAGGCCTTGGCTGTTTTCCGGTCCGTCGCCCGCCTAAAAGCAGCAGCCATCCGAGGTCGGCTTCCGGGGCTTTTTCTCATCCCAGGACCGGGCTCGCATTTGGCCTGGACTCTGCGCTACTCTTACTTTGCAGGCACCGGCCAGTGTGCCGTCTGCGCACGGAGGCCGGAAGTCACGCGTGGCCTCCCCTCCCGGGCTTTAGCGCCCAGGTCCCCAAGGGAAGACCAAGCGGCGGCAGACAGCAGGAAGCCCGCCGCCTCAAAGGCGGCTAACGGTCGCCGAGCCACCTGCGTCGTCCGGGATTGGCTGCCGCCCCGCCGCGTCCCGCCCCGCCCGCAGGCGCAGCTTTGCGAGCGCGGGAGTCGCTGGCCTGGCGCGAGGAAGCGCGCGCTCCTCCAGCCGCCCGCGCCCCAGCAGCCGTCAGAAGGCGCCCTAGCTGGGAGCCAGAGGCGTGGGGCCCGGACAAGACTTTGCTTCTTTCCGAAAGTCAGGCTGGCCCTTCTCGCAGCGAGGGCGAACTGGGGAGGAGCGCGGAGTGACCCTTCGGGGGGCGAAGGGGTAGACACCGGCACAGCCAGGGCGGAGATGGACGTGGAGGAAGGCGCGCTCAGGTCCCCTGAGAGGAGGTGGCGGGAGAGTCCGCGCGGCCGCAGCACCCACAGTAGTTCCGGACTCGCCGCCCTTGGCCCCGCCCCGCACGCACGCAGGCCCCGCCCCCAGCCTTAAATTGCGCTGCCGGCCGCGCGGACCGCGTTGCAGTCCTCGGCAGCTGCGCTCTGTCTTCGCGTCGTGTCGGCCTTGCCCTCACGCGCCCTCCGCCCGCAGACAGCCCGCTCCCGCTCTCCCGTGATCTGCCGACTGCCCGGTGAGCCCGGCCCCGGCCCCACGCGAGTCCGAGCCCGCCGCACCTGCTGCACGCCCGGCAGCGCTGCCTCGCCTCGCGCACTTCCCGCTCTTCAGTTTCCTTCTGTCTCCCCAGCGTAGTTGGTACTTTTCTTTGTCCTGTTATTTTTCTGTTTCGTTTCGTTTCTTTTCTTTCGAGGAAGGGTCCTGCTATGTAGTTTGGGATGGTGTTGAACTTACTGTATAGCTCACACTGAACTCGAGCTCGCGGCAATCCTCCTGCTTCAGCCTCGCGAGTGCTGGGATTACAGGCATGCGCCACCACGCCCGCCTCCCACCCTTTTTCTGACTCCCATTTGTTCTTCCCCTCTGGCCCCAGGTTGGCTGTCCTGTAACCCTTCTATCCTTCCGCTCGGGTCCTTGGCGGCTGCAGGCCATGTGCCTCCAACGCCTTTGCTGAGTGTGTATGCTGAGAGGAGGCTTTAATCTGGGCTCACTCCCAGCCCCTCCAGCCTTCACACAGCCAGGTTTAGGCCCTCACCCACCGCTCCAGGAGAGACCGACCCATCATGGCTACCCGGACGACCACAGGGCTCCCCCTCAGCAGTTTGCTGATTGTCGGGAGGAGATGGGAAAACAGGAGACGCCCGGTGTGGTACAGAGCTGAGGAGAGAGGGAGGACGCTTGAGTTTCCCCTCTCCCCCATGGGTCGTCCCTGCCTACGCAGGGCAAAACACGGACCCTGACTCCCCTTCAAGTCAAGAACTGAGTATACTGGCTCGTGTGGCTCGGGCAGGGGCCCTTTCCTTGCTGGGGTGCGGCTTTTTAAAGTGGATTTCCCCTTCTAAACCGTCCTCTTTTGCCCTCACCCACAGGACGCATAGTATGGTCTTTACGTGTTCGGTCTCCCAGCCATTTTCTATGGAAAACCAAGGAGACCAGGCCATGATAGCCACTGGCAACTTTGAAGAACGAGACACCTTTAGAGAAGCTTGATCTTGAAGGCCCAGCCTGAGACCTTGCAAAGCCAGGTAAGGGTCCCGGCTCCCGGAGAACCCTAGCTGCCCTGGGCCCTGTGACTCGGGGGCAGGAAGCAGCAGGGCGTTAACAAAATTACCTCCCACCCAGAGAAGTGGCTCTGAACAGCTCACTAAGCACTTTCATCATCCTTGGTCTGCTGGCCTACTGAAGCGAGCCAAAGACAGTGTTCCCCATTTTATAAGAGTGACTTGAGACCCAGCTGGGCTCCCGCTCTCCCGTGTTCTCCCTACTGCCCGGGGAAAACAGGCCCCAGGTCACCCTGGGAGTCAGCCCCAGAGCTGAGACAGGAATCTGTTGTTTTGGGGGGGGTGTTTGTTTTGTGTCTTTTTTTGTTTTTATTTTGTACCAGGGATCGAACTCACAACCTTGCACTTGGCAGGCAGGTGCTTAGGCTGCTGAGCTAGATCCCCAACCCTTGTTTTTTGTCTTTTTGAGATGGGGTTTCGCAATGTAGTTCAGGCTGGCCTGAAACTTACTATATAGCTCAGAGTGGCCTGGAACTCGAAGCGATCCTCCTGCCCCAGCCTCACAAATGCCAAGATTGCAGGCTGGGATTACAAAAGTTCACCACCACTCCTGGCGGGAATTATTAACTTCATATTGTAGACAGTAACTTTTGACTATACCGGAGACTAGTGATCAAGCTTTCTGAGACTGGTTTTAGCCTGAGACTTTAAAATATTATTAACAGGGGCCGGGGATCTAGCTCAGCAGTCTAAGCGCCTGCCTGGCAAGCGCAAGGTCGTGAGTTCAGTCCCTGGTGCCGCAAAAAAAAAAAAAAAAGATTCTTTAAAGGGCCGGGGATCTAGCTCAGCGGCCTAAGTGCCTTCCTGGCAAGTGCAAGGTTGTGAGTTCAATCCCTGGTGCCGCAAAAACAAAAAAAAATATTATTAAGTCTTTCTAGGCTTCAGTTTTTGTTTTGTTTTGTTGAGACAGAGTTTCACTATAGTTCAGACTGGTCTTGAACTCACTGTGCAGCCTAGGCTGGCCTCGAACTCATAGCAATCTTTTTGCCTCAGCCTTCCAAGTACTGGAACTACAGGTATATGCCACCACATCTGGCTACTTACTCTTTATAGAGTCATGAGCACAGGTGACTTTGCCCCCATCGCACCCCTCTCCAGGACCTGGCTTTTAGCAAATGCAAGGCAACATTCAGAACGGCAGTGCAGCCCAACTCAAGGTCACGCCTGTGTTAGACTCATCACTGGTGCCCAGTTTGTCCGAACCTCAGAACTGTTTCATTGCCATGAAGGAACTTTCATTATCAAAGGCCCTGTCTGTACCTGGGGCTGAGAAACAGCAGAAAAGAAATTAAATGGAAACAAAGAGTGTAGGCTTCCCAGGCCAAGTTCTGCTCGCACAGAAATAACGGTCTGCCTCAGGGCTACGCTGAGGATTGAGTGAGCTAGTAGAGTCACGCAGTTGGTGGGGCCAGGCGTGGAGCACTTGCTGGTGGAATAGGGTGTCAGCAGGGAAGCTGGGAAACCTGGGGGTGCTTTCATTAACCCACTGTGCCATCCAAGCACCTTTCTCCCTGAGACCCCTGTGAGCCAAGGCCCATGAAACATGGATCAGGTGGGGCCCGCCCTGCGAGCGCCCTTGAAGCAGTTGCTATGGTGACTTTTTTCTGTTTGCCCAGCCATCTGGGGTGAGGCCCAGAAAGAAGAACCACGGTGAGCTCTTTGTTTCCATGAGTCTGTTCACAAGTGACTCCCACCACATCCTTCCTCTGTGAGCCCCAGCAACAGGGGCAGCCAATTAAGCTGAGCTCAGGAGCTGTTCCTCTGAAATCAGAGAAGTGAACCGGGCGAGGAGAAGCAGGTTGTCCCCCTCCGTGGGGTGTTGGGCTCACTTCCTCCTGGGGCAGTCAATGAGGGTGTTCTCTTCAGAGCACAGAATGGAGCCTGTGGTTCCTGTATCACTCCTCAGCTCTGACTCGGACCTCCTGATCCCTGTCTCTTGTAAAGGTGTGGATCCTCCTATGGTGGAGGAAACGGGCCTCCTCAGAGGCCAGGAAGAGCCATGCATCTGGGTGCTCAGCCCCTAGAATCACCCAGCGTCCTTTGAGCAAACATTATTGTGCCTAAAAAGTCTTTCCTGACCATTCTTTCTCTACCTGGCCCTCAGTGGAGTTGGTTGTTGCGTCCTTTGCACTTTGAGAATATGCACTCTTAGCTATGCCCAGGGGAGCAGAAGTCACCATTTGGGTTTTTGTTTTGTTGAGACAGGGTCTCCCTATGTAGCTCAGGCTGGCCTTGAACTCACTGTGTAGCCTCAGCCTCCCAAGTGCTAGGATTACAGGCATGCACCGACACACCCAGTGTCACCCTTTTGTCTGCCAAGCAGTCTTGTAGACAGCATAAGCTCTGTTGGGGCTGGGAAGGATCAATTTAGTCATCTTGGTGCTTTTTGTTGTTTTTCTTGAGTAATTCTAAACCCATAGAAATCTCTCCTGTTTAGAAACCCAGAGCGTAAGCCTGTGGGTTTTCGTCTGTTGGATCTTAGTCTGACAGAAATCTCTCCCCACTCTGATAACTCCATGCACCACAGACCAAGGGCAGCACTGGAGTCACCCCATCCACACCCTCCCTAGAGTGAGAGAGAGCCCCACACAAAATATGAACTCTTCTGGTCCCTACTTGAGGCCCTCCGGAGCGCCTCCTGTTTTCCCTCGCGGGGCCCCGGGTCCTGTGTGGTGCTATAGGAAAGTGGGGGCTTTAGCCGGGAAGGTGACAGGGAAGGCCCGGGACACTGTTGCTGATGGGGCTTCTCTCCTTCCGGCACAGATTCCAGCAGAGTTCCTCTATCTCATCTTGCTGATTGAAGGTAGTACACCCTTCTTCTGTTTTTCTCCATCTCCTGGGAGGTAAAGAGAAATCAGAATCATGGTCGGGTTCAAGGCCACAGAGATGCCCCCTACTGCCACTGTCAAGTTCCTGGGGGCTGGCACAGCGGCCTGCATTGCAGATCTCATCACCTTTCCTCTGGACACTGCTAAAGTCCGACTGCAGGTGAGAGGACAAAGCCCAGGGGCCCTGATGCTATCTAATCTGTCCCAAGGCAGACTGTTGAAGGGTCTTTGGGTTGTTGGGGAGTGCAGGGATGGCAGGAGATGGACAGCAACCTGCCTGTCAGTATAGCCTCTCTGTCTTGGGCTTGCAGATCCAAGGAGAAAGTCAAGGGCCAGTGCGCACTGCAGCCAGTGCCCAGTACCGCGGCGTGCTGGGCACCATCCTGACCATGGTGCGCACTGAGGGCCCCAGGAGCCTCTACAACGGGCTGGTGGCCGGCCTGCAACGCCAGATGAGCTTCGCCTCTGTCCGCATTGGACTCTATGACTCTGTCAAGCAGTTCTACACCAAGGGGTCTGAGCGTGAGTGTGGAACTGGGACAGGCCTCTTGGCCTTGGCCTTTTTTCTTGCTGCTGATTGATCTTAGTTCAGAGCTGAATAGCTGTTAGGCCTCCAGATCTCTGGGAAGACCAGAAGAATGGAGGTTTGGAAATGGCCCTGATTCAGGGCTGGGGAGATAGAGCACTTGCCCAGCATGCAGGAGACCCTGGGTTCAATCCCCAGTATCACTAAAAAAAATAAAAATAAAAAAAAAAGATAAGTAGCCCTGATTCTACTATCGATGCCTGAGCACCTGGGCTCAGCTAGACTCTGAGCAGGGCGTCATCTCATGGTGGCATGCAGGTGGCATCGTCCATGTGTTACAGACGGAGAGACTCGGGCTTGAAGTGGGGAAGGACTCTGCCAGGGGCACATAGTGGGGAGCCAGAATCACATGCAGGACTCTTTCCTTTAAGACCAACGTTCTCTAACTTCTCTTGCATGCCACATCAGTTTTTTTTTTGTTGTTGTTGTTGTTGTTGTTGTTTTTGAGTCAGGGTCTCACTACATAGTTTAGATTGGCCTTGAACTCACTTGGTAGCCCAGGCTGGCCTCAAACTTAGTGATCCTCCTGCCTCAGCCTCCCAATTGTTGGGATTATAGGTGGTGTGCACCACCATGGCCAGCAGCCCTTCGTTTTACACGAAGGAAACTAGGAGCCCAGAATAGCAGGTTGACCTTCCCAAGATCACATGGAGGGAGAAGCAGATCTTAGATAAAAATTCAAGTCTTAAGAGTCCTAGTTTACCAGAAAGCCACTTTTAGCCTTGGTGTTCACATTTGTTAAAAGAAATGATTCTGACTTCTCAGGGACATTGAGCAGTTTAAATAAAAATGTTTTGCCATAGAAAACACAAGGTCTAGGCTGGAAATGTAGCTCAGTAGTAGGGTGCTAACCTAGCATGCACAAGGCCCTGGGTTCAATCTTCAGTATTACTCCCCGACACACACACAAACACAAACCCACAAAGTCTAATTTTTGTCTGATTCTTTATCAAACCCTAGCTAGCAGTAAACTTTCACAGTGATACTGCACTTTGATTGCGAAGAAACTTCTTAGAGAAAGAGCTGGCCTAGACACTGTACCTGAAAGAGCATAGTGACATGGTGGTTTTGGTAAGGAGAGATGAAAATGCATGCAAGCCCAGCTGGTCACCGACACCCGTGGTTTTCCCACAGATGCCAGCCTTGGGAGCCGCCTCCTAGCAGGCAGCACCACGGGTGCCCTGGCCGTCGCTGTGGCCCAGCCCACGGATGTGGTAAAGGTCCGGTTCCAGGCTCAGGCCCGAGCTGGGGGTGGTCGGAGATACCAGAGCACTGTGGATGCGTACAAGACCATCGCCCAAGAAGAAGGGTTCCGGGGACTCTGGAAAGGTATGGATAGGTGTTCCCCTTCCCCCCTCCCTTCTTCTCCCCGTGTCCTGGTCTCACACAGCCTCTCCCTCCTCTAGGGACCTCTCCCAATGTTGTTCGTAATGCCATCGTCAACTGTGCTGAGCTGGTGACCTACGACCTCATCAAGGACGCTCTCCTGAAGGCCAACCTCATGACAGGTGGGTTAGAGTAGGTGGTGCAGAAATAGATACAGGAGGGACTGGGGATTTAGCTCAGTGGCATAAGCGCCTGCCTGGCAGGTGTGAGGTCATGAATTCAATCCCTGGTGCCACAAAAAAAAAAAAAAAAACCCAGACTCCTGGCGACTTAATTCTCTTTCCATCGAGAATGGTGGCTGAGGAGTGCTGACTGCCTTGCTTCTTGCTCCTTACTAGATGACCTCCCTTGTCACTTCACCTCCGCCTTTGGGGCTGGCTTCTGTACCACCGTCATTGCCTCCCCTGTCGACGTGGTCAAGACGAGATACATGAACTCTGCCCTGGGCCAGTACAGCAGCGCTGGCCACTGTGCCCTTACCATGCTCCGGAAGGAGGGGCCCCGAGCCTTCTACAAAGGGTGAGCTTCTGGCCCCCTCAACCAGCTCCAGGCCTCCTGGCCACCCACACCTATCACACCAGAGAGAACCACTTGGCAGTGAGAAGCAACTGACTGTCAAACCTCCCAGAGTTGCCCTCTTCTCCATTTTATAGATTGTTAAAATGGGGGCGTAAGGCTTAAGGCTGGGGGTGGAGCCCAGTGACAGAGCACTTGCTTAGCATGCATCAGGCCCTGAGTCTGGTGGGTTAGCGTAGGTGGTAGCCCTGCAAAGAGACGAGAGGGGTGTGGAATTCCAAGGGATTCTTGCTCATGTGTGCACAGCTGCGAGGTTGTGTTCTCCAGGTTCTCCGAGTCCTCCTGTCCTCCTTTGGGTCAGAATCTGGGTTGGTTCTCCCAGTAGGAGAAGCAGGAAATGGAATGACCCGTATAAGCTGTGTTTTCCTTCCCCTAGGTTCATGCCCTCCTTTCTCCGCCTGGGGTCCTGGAACGTGGTGATGTTTGTCACCTATGAGCAGCTGAAACGGGCCCTCATGACTGCCTGCACATCCCGGGAGGCTCCCTTTTGAGCCTGTCCTGCGCTGACCTGACCACCTCTGGCTCTAGCTTCACCACCGTCCAAGCCATGCTTCCCTTTTCCTCCTTCCCCTTCCTTCTTCTCCCCGCTTCCCCCTCCCTTCTTCCTGCCACCTCCTTTTCTCCCCACATTCCCCTCCCCATCCCCCTCTTCTTCTCCCCACTGGCTGAGTGCTGGTGGAGCTGACCCTGTCTGAAGTGAAGAGGCCTGGCCCCAGCCAGGACCTCAAACCCTCTGTCCCTTGAGAAATTCAGACCAAATCATCCTGACCCCCAGCCTGGCCCAGCCCAGCCAGCCCATCACCCATAAAGCAAGCTCGACCACGTGTCTCCTCCCTCTCTCATAGCTGATACCAGAGGTCCCGATCCAGTGGGCCCTTTGGACACCTGGTGAGCAGGGGAGGAGCCACCTGACATCAGAAAGGGATGTGACCCCCCTTCTACCTCCAGCATCCAGTGTGGCCCCATGAGGGCCTGTAGTTCATTTTTCCCTCTAGGCCCTGGGCTGAGATGGCCAGTGAGGGGACACCCTGAGGGACAGCAGGGACTCGCATCTCTGTCTGGTCCCTTGGGCTTTCATTCACTCTACTGAGAGTCGCAGTGCCCGCCTCCCAGGCCCCAGCTGGCCCCGGCCTGCTGATCTGCAGTGAGAGCAGCTCCTGTGGAGATGGAGTTTGAGCGCCTTAGATGCCGTTGGGGACTGCATTTTACTATCAGCAAACCCACCTCCCCAAAGTCCTGGGCTGCTGGGGAAAAATGGCCCCACACACGCCCTGTCACACCCCTGGAGGAAGTGCCCTGAACTGGGTGGGGCAGGCCCTGACCACAGCACTGGCTGGGTTCACACTGCAGGCGGACATCCGGCTTGTTTCTGCCTGAGGGTACTTTGGGTTTGGTGCCCCCCCCCCCAGACAGGGGATCCCAAGGAGGCAGTGACAATCCAGGACTTCGGCTGCATAAGGGTTTCAGCCCTTGTCCTCAGAGGCAGGTGGGCAGGCCTACTGAGTTTCAAGGAATGAGAGTCATGTTCTCAGAACAGGTCTGGGCCCTTAGAATTAAGTTCAGTTAGGCCCAATTTACAGATGTCCAAGGACTGAAGCAGATCATGCAGGTAAAGACACAGGCAAAGTCAGTATCTGAATGGGGACTCTCCCCTTGCTGCACTTTTCCCCCAAGGGACCACTGTTGAAGGTTATGGGGGAGACCTGTTCGGCAGCTGTGGAGCCAGGGCCAGAAAACCAGGCTTTTCTCCCACTTCCAAGGTCAAAGCAGCAGACATGACCCCCTCCCTCTGCTAAACCTGTTGGCCAGAGGCCGCAGCTAGACCCCTGTGTCCTTGGGCAAGAGGATCAGGACGTTTGGTTCCTCGAGAGGAAATGGGGACTGCCCAGCTTCTGACAAATCGAGGCCTCAGTCCCTGGGAGGGGACATGATCGAGTGCCGTAAGACAGCAAGCCAGTTAGGTGGTGGGAAGCCCAGCCTGGTGGTTCCATGCTAGGCTGCAGGGAGTCTGCGTGAGTGAGTCTGGCCACTGCCTTATGTAAGTATTCACGTGAGGCTGGCTGAACGCTTCTGCACTGGAGGCGATGCGTGGCTGTCTCCAGCGCTGGACTGGGTGGGTGGGTGCTGACCTCAGCTGGTTCCTTTCCCAGCCTTGTGCCCAGACACTGAGATGGACACAGGACCCCCTGACTTCTTCATGGTTCTAGGCACAACCTTGGGCTAATGGACCAGACAAGGGGACTGGAGTCACCTGCAGGCCGTGGTAACCCTGTGCTCCACTCTGCCTGACTTGGGTCAGTGAGGTAATGGAAGTCTCATGCAGGTCTGTCATCGGGCCTGAGCCCGTGCTTCCTTCAGAGCCCACCAGGAGTCAGGAGCACCTGGCTGCCCGCAAGGAGGCCTGGCGTCGTAAGAATTCCACAGGCCGGGCCTGCTCAGAACTGGGCAGCACCGTCATCCCCTCTGTCTGGGCCTTCCCTCAGATGGCAGAGTTCAGTTCACTCCTCTAGTTTCCACAGGAGGCCTGCAAGTCTGGGGCTGTGACACAGACCGAGAGTGAAGTGCACATCGGGGATTCCAGTGGATTTCTGGGACTTCCCGCAGACTCCCAACGACTATGCTAAAATGCTTCCCAGGACCCTGGCCCGGGTCTTTCAGATCTGCTGCCACCTTCATGCCGCATGTGGCATTGTAAAATGGCTCCCAAAGCCTGGCCCAGCGGTGGGGACCTCTGGTCTCATGTACTTGGGTGGCCATGGCAAAAGCCTGTGACTTAAAGAGTTCCAGGCTAGTCTGGGCAAGACCTTGTCTTAAAAAAAAAGCCTGGGTATGGTGGTGCACACCTGTAATCCCAGCACACTGGGAGCTGGGGCAGGAGGATCTCAAGTTCAAATCCAGGCTGGTAACTTAGTGACTTAATGAGACGCATTTTTTTTTTTTTTTTTGTGGCACCAGGGATTGAACTCACGACCTCATGCTTGCCAGGCAGGCACTCAGACCACTGAACTAGATCCCCAGCCCTTGTCTTTTTGAGACAGGGTCTCGCTATGCCATTCAGGCTGGCCTTGAGCTCACTTTGTAGCCCAGGCTGGTATGAGACACTGTTTTTAAAACTAGACATGGGACAATGGGCTGGGGATGTAGCTCAGTGCAAGGGCCCCAGGCTCCATCCCTCGTACTGAAAAAAACTGGTTGCCAAGTGCCGCTGAGCTCCCATATAAGAAAAACACCTTAAGCTAATGCTGTGTTTTGAATGGTGGGGTTCCCGGCAATGTAGACAATATGGGACCTTTCCTGGCACCTGTGAAGCCTCTGCACAGACAGAAGTGGCCACCTGCGCCTCTGACACCCTGTCTCCCTGGTTCCTGAGGACAGTCTGTCCCGCCACAGAGGAGGAGCCTAACGCGCTGCTACTGGTTTTGGGGAGGCAGGTGTGGGCCATACTGGGCCAGCTGGACCCAGGACTGGAACTCCTCCAGGCCACACCAGCAGCAGGGCCAGAGCCCTCTGTGACATCCCAGCATGAGTTCACCAAGCACTTTCACATCAGTGACCTTAACTTAATCTTCATCCTGTGACAGAATATGAGTTCTGCTCTACCAACAAGATGGAGACAGGGCTGGGACCAGAACCCAGGACTCCTGCCTAAACCACTCTGCCTAGAGAGCCCAGAACCCATTTCACAGACAAGAAAGTTGAGGCTGGAGAGGTAGAAACCAAAGGCATATCTAGCACTTGCGTTCTTTGTGTGTCTCTGATCTAAACTGGTGAGTCTATAGAAAGTAGCCTTGACTCTGATGGCAGCTTTGTCCCATGAACTGGGATGTTTTCTTTTTTTTTGTTTTGTTTTTGTTTATTTTTTTGAGACAGAGTCTCACTATATAGCCCAGGCTGGCTTGAGCTCACTACATAGACCTGGCTGGCCTCAAGCTCATAGCAATCCTCCTGCCTCTGTGTCCTGAGTGCTGGGATTACAGGTGTGTACCACCACGAGAGGCCAAGTTTTCTATTTGTGCTCTAGTTTCCTGTCTAATGACAAATCACATTCCAGCAACTGACCCTTCTAAATATCGTGTCATGGAAAAGTTACGGCAGACCGGGAGACCTCAGAAGCCACATGTTCCTGCCCCATGCTAGTGGGAGCACAGAAGCTCTGACCTAAGCCCGGACAGGGACCCAGGTGCCCGGCTTTCTGGGTTCTGCAGGAAAGACTATCAGAAAGCTTCTCCCCAGCACACTCCAGGGCGAAGCTGGAGGATAGGAAATAAATCTTTATTAGGTCAGTATAAAGTCCCATTCCACCTGCCCCTTTCATGTCCCATCATGCAGGGCTGGCTCCCTGGTATGCTCTGGGCTGCTGAGCAGGGCAGGTGGCACCCAGCGAGCCCTCTGCCCCGCTCCGGCGGTGGCCCGGTCAGCTGGCTCAGGTTAGCAGTGCCTGGCGCAGCATCTGCTTCTTCTGGGGTGTGAGGCGGGTGGGAAACTGGATGTCGAAGAAGATGAAGAGGTCCCCCTTTTTGGTGGGGTCTTCAGGCAGTGGCATCCCCTCCTCTGGCACCTTCTTGAAGTACTTGGGACTAAGGTGAGAGGATGAGAGAAGGGAGCTTAGGGGAGTGGCACCTAACAGGCCTGTGGCAACTGTAGGGATGGGCTGTGGCTACAGCATCCCCAGGGGCCAGCTCTCGGCCGCCGAACTGCGGGGAGGAGGTGAAAGGCTTCCTCCAAACACAGCACTCTCTGGAAAGCCTCCCACAAAGAGTCTGCTGGGGGGTCCCAGGAGTCTAGTGTTAGGTGTGGGAAAGTGGGCAGGCCTGGCATGAGGGTGGCGGTGCTGGGTGGCTGCACACAGATACCCACCCAGAGGGCCTCTACCCAGAGAAAGACTTGCAGGATACAACTCAGACTGGTAGTGAGAAGTTTTAGGAGATGGAGACAACAGAGACTGCCCAACACGTGGCACCTCTGACCTCTACCATGGATTCATGCAAATTGGAAAAAGGCATTCTTTTTGTCAGGTGAATGCAGCCCAAAGCATGGCCGGAGTGGGGGGATTTCAGCCTTCTCAGCAGGAGATGCTTGTGCTGGGCGCAGCCTGTACACCTGAACTAGGCAGTCCTTCCTGGCTCCACTTTCTAAGTCCCAGGCCAGGCCTTCCCTTCGCTGCTGGGCCCAAGGCGGAATGACTCACTGAACGATGTCATTGATGGGAATGTTAAGCAGACGGTCATCTAGGGTCTTCACCTCCACGGTGCAGCAGGTGAGAGCCTGGGGAGGTCAGGAGAAAAGGAGGAAGCGGGGAGGGCCACCATGGCCAGCTATTTAGAAGGCACTGTATGATCCTATTTGGTACCGGGCCCTGAGGAGGGCATCAGAGAGACAAAAGACTGGAAACTAAAGGTAAAGCTGGGTGTGGTGGCACACACCTGTAATCCCAGCACTCAGGAGGCTGAGGCAGGAGGATCGCCATGAGTTTGAGGCCAGCCTGGGCTACATAAGCAAGTTCAAGGCCAGCCTGAACTACATAGTGTGACCCTATCTCAAAAATAAAAAAAAAAAATACAAAAGAGCTAACAGGTGAGTGACATAGGCCAGTGATGGTGAAGCGTTTAGAGCTTTCAGTGATCTAAACAGCCCACTGTGGCACACGTCCCATAGGTTCGCCACCACTGCCCTAGGCTATTACTGTACCTCCTCAAGGAGTTTCAGTCTGGTAGGTCAGACTGATGATGACAGCATACAAAGATCATGATAGAGATGGAAATGACAGGTGTGTGGGAGGCCGTTCTGGAGAGGCAGTGTTATAGTTTGTGTCTAGGGGGCCCCCCAAGCCTCCTGCAGTCATGGAGGCTGCTGAATCTAGTTTGTGATTGGTTCCTTGTCTAGTGCTGGGATTAGCGATGTGAGTGCTGCACCCGCCCCGGGGTGGAGCCGGCATGCTATAAAAGGGAGGGAAGAAGGCGTGTTGTTTCCTTCTCTCTCTTTTGCCCTATTTGCTGTTGCCATTTGCAGCCAGGCTGCCCCTCAGCCACGCCACCCTGCCTTGGAACCAGCTAAGTGTGGACCGAAATCTCCAAGAACTGTAAGAAATAAACCCTCCCTTCCCTCATTTTGGGCTTCAGGTTTGCCTTGGTTACTTTTTTCTCATTGTTGAGACAAAATACCTGACGCCCAAAATGAAGGAAGGAGAGGTTTATTTCTTACAGTTTTGGGGGTTTCAGTCCATACTCAGCTGGCTCCAAGGCAGGGTGGTGTGGCTGAGGGGCAGCTGTTCATGGCGGCTGCAATCGGCAAGAGCGAACCGCGCCAAAGAGGGAGAACCCGCCCCCATTCCCACCTTACATTGTATGTCGGCTCCACCCCTGGGCGGGTGCAGAACTCACGCTGCCAATCCCAGTGCTACACAACGAGTCAGTCACAAACACTAGATTCAGCTGTTTCCATGACGTGAGGCTTGGGGGGCCATCTATTTACAAACCATAAGAAGGTATTTTGTCTCAACAACAAGAGAAAAGTAACCAAGACAGGGAGGGACTGTCACACTGGTGGCACCCCGCGAGGGTCTTCCAGGGTGAGGTGAGGTGGGCAGGCAGCCCGCAGCAGGGGCCCAGCAGAAACACGAGAACAGAGTTATGAAGACGCCCCCCAGCAGGGGCGCCCAGTGTCCTGGGGCGGGGCGTACAAGGAGGCTGTTCTTGAGTGCCGCTCCGAGAGGTTCAGACAGTCAGGGGGCTGGCAGGGTGGCAGCCCTGAGAAGGAGAGCCCCAGAAGGGGAGGAGGGGGGACCCCACGAAGGTCGGCCAGTGCACAGAACTGGCCAGCGGGGACCAAAGGCGGAGCAGAGGGGAGAGAGAAGTGGGTGGCAGGGCCCAGGATTCGGGCTGTGCCGGGGAGGCTCAGTGCAGATGGGTCAGAGTCCGAGCCCCCCGCATCCTGCTCCCCCACTGTGCCCCTTACCTTGCCCAAGGGGATGGGGTTCACAAAGAAGAGGTTGTCGTTCTCCCTGCGGAAGCGAGGGTGCAGCTTCTCCTTCACGATGAAGATGATGTCAGCTGGGATGATGTTGGGGCCCTGCGGGGGAGGCCGAGGGTGACAAGGGCTAACCGCCCCGGTGCCCTTGGCTCAGTGCCTGCTTCTCCTGAGGTCTGTCTGTCCTCGTCTGTCCCGTGGGGAGATTAGACCGGCTTTTCTGGCGGGCTTCCCCAGGGGAAGCCCCAAGAATTACTTCCTCCTGAGCCTGCTCCCCGCAGACACACCCAGGGGGAGGGCAGAGGGGCCTCCGAGGGTGGCAGGGAAACTCCGAGTGGGGTGTCAGACAACTGCCTGCAAGTCCCAGTCCTGTTAGTAGCTCGGGAATGACACCTCTCAGCCAAGCTCCATCAATTCCCCAAACCACTGACGTTTCCTCTGGGCACTGGGCACCGTGGACTCAGACTAGCCTCTTCCCCAAAGGGGCACCCAGTCCGGCGGGGCAAACAGAACCCAGTGAATTCCCAGCAAGCTCAGAGCCAGGATAAAGGGAGGTTGGGGGTGGAAGTGTCAGAGAAGGGGCTGACCCATGTGGAGCTACCCAAGGTGGCTCAGAAAAAGGATCATTGGAGGTGGGCCTAGAAGGGTGTTGGTTTTTGTTTTTTTGAAGACAGGGTCTCACTATGGAGCCCAGGCTGGCCTCAAACTCACAGAGATCCTCCTATCTCAGCCTCCTGAGTACTAGGATTAAAGGTCACCATGCTTGGCCTAGAAGGGTGTTTTTTCTTTTGCTTGTTTGTTGTTTGAGACAAGAAAGTCTCGTTTTGCTGCCAGGCCAGGTGTGGCGGTCTCAAGGGTGTTTTACAAGTAGATATGTCATACATGAGAAAGAGGGCAAGAAGTGCAGGCAGAGGAATTAATTTCTTTACTCTGAATGGTCCATCTCTGTGCCTCTTCTCAGGACTTAAGGACTCAGTGTGCCTAGGATAATGATTTTCTATTTTTATTTAAATAAGTATTTAATTTAAAATTATTACTAGTAAATGGTTCTGAGTAGCTCCTACAATTGGACTTTTTTCAGAGAAGCACTGAAGAAAATCAGGAAGAGCCTGAAGGTAAGACTGGCTTCTCCCTCCTTCCAGCTCCTGTGCATTTGCCCGGCGCAAGTCCTTTGCCTCTCTGGGCCTCAGTTTCCCACTGAGGGGATGGGCATAATCCCTGTGCTGCCACTCACAGAGCTGTTGTATCTGTCCCTGAGAAGGGCCATGAAGGATGGCCTCATGACTCTGTGGACTGGTCTCCCAACCAGAGCAGGGTTTCTGGGACAGGACAGGGCACTGTCTCCTCCTCAGTCTCCCCAGCTTTTGAGCCTGGTGACTGACCCTGGTTAGCTCCTTTCCCTTTCACCTGATCGCCCTCCTTCTCGAAGGTGATACGGGTGCCCTGCCTCCATCCAGGCCGCACATCAATTGTCAGGATCTTGTCCTTGATGGTAGAGGAGTACCCGTCATCATTTAGCACCTGCAGTGACACGGCGAGGGTGGTCTGCTCAGGTTTTCATGAGTCCCCGTGACAAACGCGAACGATGCTCTGTGAGAGGTATACCCGGCTCGACCCTCCAGCGGTGGGAAGACCTGCGCTGAGCCGTTCACTCCCATTCTGTTGCCACCGGAACTAAGGGCTCATGCTTCTAGGATGGCAGGGCACATCCTAGGGCTGGAGTGGGGGCCTGAGACACCAAGTGGTCACCACAAGTCAATCAAACCCGTATCTCCAGGCCTGGCCACTAACAGATGCACAATGAAAATGCAATCAGTTCCTCTCTCCAAATCCCGGCAGCCCTGGCCCTCAGCTCCTCACAGCTCTCTTCATCTCAGAAAGAAAGAGCATGGAAGTCACATCACCCAGTGAACATCACCCAGTACAGTCACCCCCGAGCGCTGCCCATGCATCCCCAGTCACACGCCCACAGGGGTGCCGTCGGTAGCGAGTATGGCCACAGCTGGCACCCCTTCTGCTGGGCAGTGGTGAGGGGGGCTGGCGGAGGGCAGGGCCATGGGACCACAGACTGAACTGCAGGACACACAAGGGTCCTCCTCAACCTGTCAACTAGGGACTGGCTTCCATACCCGCACTGCTCTCTCTCACCCTGATGCAATCCTGAGGGACAGCCTGGGAATCCCTGCCGCCTGGAGTTCTCCCACTTCCCACCTCGGGCTCTGAACTGAGAGGGAAGGGGGCCTGTACCAGTTAGGGCACTGCCAAGGAATTCTGAGCAAAGGGGCAAAGGGCGAGGGGTAATCCCCTCAGGAGTTCCTTCCAAACTTCAGGTTCTAGAATCCTAAGAACCGAGATCTCTCTACCTAGAGTTCCATGATCATATCAAAGACCATTCCTGCATTCTCCAGCTAGAGAAGGGAAGCGGTACAGGGAGGGGGAAGGGGTTAGATGGTGGTTTATGGGAGGAGCACACCAAGCACTCACCCTTCGAGAGATTTTAATTTTTTTGGTGCAGCCGAAGAATAAATCCTCTAGGGATAAGTAGAGGTCCCGTTCAATTGGGGAGTCCTGCTTCTTGACTCCTCGGCCCTTGAGTCCCCCAAAATTCAAATCCACATCACTTCCTCCTTCATCAAAAAATTCTACAGGAGGAAAAGGAGATGAGTAAGAGAAATTGTGTCTGAAGACTCAAATTCACACACACAACACATTCTCCTCATACACACCCAAGTCCCACCCCTCTGTTTCTTCCAGTCTCTTCAGCATCCCCAGTATAATACCTAGTGCCCATTTCCACCTTTCGGACTCCAGCTGCTTGGCCAAGTCAAGAAATTGTCCTTAACCTCAGACCAGTGAATAGCAACCAGTTGCTACTGCTTTATTCCCACTTTGGACACTCCTGGCCCCCTACTTCTCATCCCCACTGCCTGTGGAGTACCAACTCAGGCTGGCTCACAAAGGGAGGTACGCCCTCTACTGGCAGGGACTTGTAGTGCTAGAAAAGACTCCAAGTTGATCGTCAACAGTGAGTGATCAAGATCAGCCAGTCCAGTCCTCTCTACCCACCCAGTTCAGGATCCCACTCCGCCTCGCCGTCCAGTCCTCCCCAAGACCACTGAGATCCAAGATTCGAGTGTCTCTGATGTTATCAGATGATAAGAAAGAGGGGAAGGTCTGGTCCCTGACAAATCTGAGCCAAACTTATCTTTCCTCAACTTCAGCTGTACCTGCCCATCCCACACCTACAATCCCTCCTGCTGTCCCTGCCTTCTATCCCAGTGCAGAGAGAGCCCCATCCTGGCCCTGGCCCCGAGGGACTGTGCAGTCCTTTGGGACTGAGTTTCTCTGTCTGTGGGGCGGCGCATTAACACTTGACCTGTCTTCTGCCATTAAGACAACAAAGAACTTAAACTTGCTGAGAACTTACAGAACAGCAGGTGCTATGTTCAACACTTGTTTTTATTTTTATTGATTTATTTATGCTTGAAGTGCTAGGACTCAAACTCAGAGCCTCATGTATGTTAGTCAAGTGCTCACCACTAAGCCACTAAGCACACAGAAGGCTCGCCAGTCAGCAGGTAGCAAGCAGTGGAGTTGAGACCTGTATCACAGCATGATCTGGCCACAGACCCAGTGCTATAGCACATACTGATAGAGGTGGAAGCCTTCCGCGAGCCTCTGCAGAGTCAGAGGTTGCTATTGTGTGCTGCACTCTGTCTCTCCTAGCTAGCGTCATGGAGTCACCTTCACAGGCTGGAATAGTGAAGTGACTTCCCCACCCTGCCAGTGTCCTCATAAAATGTCATAGTTAATCAAGAGACCTCTGAACTACCTGGTCCCTCTTGCACAGTGGATTCATTCTCACCCAGCACCTGTAGGCATCTCATAGCCAAGGCGCAGGAAAACCAGTCCCTCAGAACCCACAGGGACAAAGGGAACAAGGATCCCTGAAAGGGAGCCGTAACATACAGCCCCTAGGTCCCGTCTAAGGAACTTCCAAACCCAGGGGCCGACGCTCCCTGACAGGCAGTGCCCCTGCAGGCTTTCTTGGGTCCCCTGAACCACACTAATAAGGCAATAATTTAAAATGATGAATTTGAACATCCCCTGAGTGGACTTGCTGGCCCTCGGCATCCACTGCTTCCTCCCGCTGAAAATCTAAGAAACATTCCCAGACCGCTCCGCAGTTAGCGTTTGCATTCTACTCATGACGTGAGCAGTGAGCCACTTGGAAGGCAGAGAGAGGAAGGCAGGTGGCATGGTTGGTGTACAGATGCCTTCCCAAAGCCTCATGCAGTTTTAGATGGGACTTTTTAGCAGGTGGCTGAATCGAGAGTGTGTGAATGATTCATGATGCAATGCAAGGATTAAAGGTGCTGGGGTTAAGGGTGGGTGACTGCAGGATCAGTCCACGGATTGGATTGGCACCGCTCTAATCCCAGTAAGCTGGGTACATGTAAAGGACAGAAAGAAGCTTGCCTTCCCCCCTTGACCCTTTTGCTATCTTTTGCCACCATGAACTGCTGTCCCTCTGCCACACCACACTGCCTTGGAGCCAGCAGATTATGCACTGAAACCTCCACAAACTATAAGCTGAATAAACCTTTCCTCCTTTAACTTTGGAGGTTGGGTATTTTGTCTCAGCAACAAGAAAAGTAACTAAGCAGGCGTCTCCCTCTGTGTCTTGGCTGAAGTACTGGTGAGCACTTCCAGGAAGACACTGGGCTTTTCTGCAGCAGCAGTTCTGCCCATCGCGCCACCCCCACACTAGTTTCCTGCCAGTCAGAGGCAAGGAAGGCAGCAATGGTGGCAAATTCCTGAAACCAGGGCTATAGCTACAGTGATGTGTTCTGGAACACAGAACAGCGTTTCCTGATTCTTTCATCATGATTGTGGCTGAGACAGTACCCTCCTGTGGGTTTAGGAGCACTGTTCTCAGGGGAATTCCTCTGACTCAGACCTCCCAATGGTTTTTTCAAGCAACTAAATCCCTGCACTGAACCTCCTTGCTTCCCCAGGTTAGAGCAGTGTGTTTCTGTAACTGATTTCTGATTAATACATATCTTACACAGTGGCGCCTCGTATAGCTATTAAAATGGTTAAAGTAGATCTATAGATAACATCATAGTATAATCTCCAAGATAAAGTAAGTATAAAGAGTCAGTGTGTATGATGCAGTCCCCTTTTCTTGGAAAAAAAAAATATATATATATATATACAGGGCTTATGTAAAAACTAATATATGGTCATCAGACACAGAACATTTCTGGAAGGATATGCAGACTGTTAACTATGAGGAGTTACTTTGGGGAAGGAAATAGAGGGATGGAAATTATTTTTTCAATAATCTTTTTTAATTTTTTAAAACTATGTATTGGTTACAAAGCTAAAAAACAAAACCAATAAACAAAACAAAACAAAAAAAACTACTCAGAGAAAAGCATCTTCTCCAACTGTGTCCTTTCCAGCCAGACGCACACTGAGTAGGGTTGCTTACCACTGAATGGGTTGTCTCCCCCGAAGAACTCATGGAAAACCCTGTCAGGGTTGCCGTGGAAGACGTAGCCAGTTGTCCACGGAGTCTGGGCTCCGAACTCCAGAGGAATTCCACCCTTTAGGCCCTCCTCTCCAAACTTGTCATAGATGCCTCTCTTCACAGCTGTGGATATGGGTGAGTTTGAGGAGGGGCCCAGCCTTGGGAGCTAAGAGAGAGGGATGGACTGGAAGACGGGGGACCTGGGGAATGGGGTAGGGCAAAAGTAGCCTTATTTCCAAAATGCCTGCTGAAGTCTCTGAAATGAGATCCTAGAAGTCAATGTGGGTGGACCTGGGGATGACCGCTGGAGCCCGGAGGGGAGAGAAGTAGTAATTTGCTGGGGTGGGAGTGGGGATTAGAGGAGGACCTGAGAGACTAAGGGTCAAGCTACAGATTGAGAGTTGGTTTAACTCAGTCATCACGGTTTATTGTCTTATGGGGGGGTAGCCAGAATCCTAGAGTCTTGAAATTTTAGAATGTAAGAATTCTAAATTCTGGAGGTTTGAAATCCTAGGGTCTGAGGATTCTGCAGACCTGAAAATCCAGAGCCAGAGAAACTTTAGTGATCTCCACACCATTCTGCAGTGTCCATGATCGCAGTCCCCAGGACAAGCTCCAGGGCAGCCATGAGGGCGCTGCCTACATCCAGTGGTGACTCACGCTTTCTCCATGCTCTGGCTTCCACAGGGGAGACATTTCTCAATGATTCCTGGCCTCTCTCTGCCCTTTTATGTGTCCGCTTTCCTTAAGAAGGATAAATGGTCCTGCCTGCTCAGTCTCAGTCACCTGCCCTTGGTAGTCAGGGTCTCCCTCTGCTCCTTGGGAAATGTGCACTGCTCCTCCACTGCCTAATGCTGAGCTCTGCACACTGCAACTGCTGAAAAAGACATTTGTAGGCCAGACCTGATGGCAAATGCCTGTGGTAGCAGCTACTAGAAGGCTGAGACAGAAGTATCGCAAGTTCAAGGTCAGTCTTGGTAATTTTTTGTTTTTGTTTTTTTTGTTTTTGCGGCACCGGGGATTAAACTCGTGACCTCGTGCTTGCCAGGCAGGCACTTAGGCCACTGAGCTAGATCCCCGGCCCTTGTCTTTCTTTTTTTTTTTTTTTTTTTTTTTGCAGCACCGGGGTTCAAACTCACAACCTCGCGTTTGCCAGGCAGGTGCTTAGGCTGCTAAGCTAAATCCTCAGCCCTTGTGTTTTTGAGACAGTGTCTCACTATGCCATTCAGGCTGGCTTTGAGGTCACTTTGTAGTCCAGACATCTCGAACTCACAACGATCCTCCTGTCTCAGCCTCCCAAGTGCTGGGATTACAGGCATGAGCCACCACGCCTGGCTTAGTCTGGGTAATTTAATGAGATCCTGTCTCAAAGTAAACAACAACCAAAAAAAAGAAAAAAAAAAGTCTGGGGTTGTAGCTCAGCACTTGCCTACCATGTGTGAGCTCTAGGTTTAATCCAGTACCTGAAAGAGGGGAAGGGAGAAAAGGAGTGGGGGGAGGAAGGAAAAGCCATTCTCTACTCTGGGTTCTCTTTCTCTCTCTGTCTCTCTCTCTCTGTGTGTCTCTCTCTCTGTCTCTCTCTCTGTCTCTCTCTCTGTCTCTCTCTCTCTCTCTGTACTGGGGATTGAACTCAGGGCCTTGTGCGTGCTAGGCAAGTGGTACACAAGTGTCTGCCACTAAGCTACATCTCCAGCACCCCTCTCTAGATTCTGAACATGGAGTATGATGGTTACACTCTACTGGACCCCTCAGAAAATCCACCATTCTAGAGACTTGAGGAAGGACCTTACTGGAAGAGTGGAGACAGAGTCCGAGCGCCCAGCCCAGCCACTCACGATCGCTCAGCACGTCGTAGGCCTCCGCTATTTGCCTGAATGTCTCTGCTGCAAATGGCTCATTAGACTTCAGTGGGTGGTTCTTCAGGGCAAGTTTCCGGTACCTGCATGAGGGAAGGTTCATGGGAGTCAGAGCAGCAGACCTGCTGCTGCGGTGCAGACCATGGTTCAGAGCTGATAATGTCATTTGCCTTGCTGTCAATCAGGGGGGACTCTACAGGCTGTGGTGGCCACCCGGGTACTTTGCTCAGATCTCCCTAAAGAGAAGCTGGTGTGCGGCACACAGGTAGCTGACAGCCCGCAGCAGCTGCCCTCAGGCATTTGTTCTCTGAACTCAAGTCCTGAAACAAAGCTAGAGAAACCTTAGCGATCTCCTAGCTATTCTCCCAAGCTGCCCTCGCCAACCCCTAAACGTGGCAGAGAATCAGTGATGGCTCTTCCTGCGTGATGTGGGACTCCTTTCAACAGGCAGCCTTGGTTTGGGGACTTCCTGCAGCCTGGCTGAGATTGGGGCCACACTTCAGCTACTCGCACTCAGGCCTTCCCCGCTCCATCCCGTTGCTTAGGTATCAGTCTGAAGCACCCCTTGGATACTTCCGCACCCCCACTTTGTCTCTCACAGGGTGCATATTTTGTGCACATCTAATCCTGTCTTGGTGTCTGCTTCTTGGAGGACCAGAACTGACATGCGCTTCTCAGGAGATAAAGCTAGGTGTACAGAGAGGCTCTGGAAGAGGTCTGTCAAGTTCTGGCACTGTCACCCTCCCCTGTGCTCGTTTTTTCTTGCTTCTATACCTGCCAATCCTCCACCCCACCCCCACCCCAGCCTGGGCTCCTGCAGCACCCGAGGGTAAGTATTGTCAGTGCCCCAGGAGAAGCGCAGGCATGGACTGGATGGCAGATGGAAAGTGTAAGAAAGGGACCTTCACAAAGGTTGCAGACAGGGAGAAGCAGACACAGGGACAGCACAGTACCCAGAGCTGGGAACACTGGGGTTTCCTGGGAACCCCGCAAGAGTGAGCAAGGGGCTGTTACTGAAACCTGGAAGGAACAGTGGACAGGGCCTGTGGCAGGCACTGTGACCTTCAGTTGGAGACACAGGCAACGTGAAGAGATCCCTTAGGAAGGGAGCTTGGGAATTATGACAAAAACTTTTACCTTTCTCCCTCCCAACCCGCGGCACCGCCTGGTTTAGCAGGATGAGTCAGGAAGCCCGCTGGTGCCTTTGTGTTGTGCTGTCATTGCACTGGCTGGCAAGGGAGGGAGGGTATCGGAAAGGGCATAGGAAGGGGTGTGTTCCGGACCCACAGGTCACACACTTCCAGTTTGACCCTGTGTTCCCCTGGCTGGGCCAGAGCAGGCTCCCTTTTCCTAGTCCCCGCCATGTGGGCATCCGCAGGGCTCTGTGGCTTCGCTTCACTTCACTCACAGTTTAGGGGTGAAGTCACACGCAGACTTATCTCAAACCAGACCACGTCCCTGAGCCCAACTTCTTAACCTGCTGGCTAGCTCCCTGCCAGCGTCGCACAGGAACCACAAACTCAAGGAGCCTAAATATCAGCACACTTTCATGGCCTCATCCTCCACTCCAAGGCCCCGCGGCCAGAAAGCGGAGCATTCTCTTTAACGCCTGTTCTCCTTTGTGCCCTCTCCCTCCGCGCCATCAGTCATCAAGTCGTGTGAGGTCTTCCTTCTACATGTCCGCTTCCTGCTTCCTCATCCCTACAGCTATTGCAGAACCACACCCCCTGCACCCAGTAGCACCCTCTCCAGCCTGTCCCTTGTGTGTGCTGTCACCAGGTTGGAACTGTCTCTGTGTCTCTCTTTTCTAAAATACTCTGACCAAGTCACTCTCTTGCTGAAACCCTTCATGCTGGTGCCGATTCCCCTTTCCTGTGATATTCACCCCTCTGCAGCCCCTCCAGATCCTCCTGGCAATTTTTATTCAGCCTCCGACTTTGGGCATAAGGACCATCTACCATCTACCTCAGGCACTTTGCCTGACTGCCAGCCTCCATTCGAGGGTAGACTCCTACTTGAGTCCCCAAGGCCTGTGATCCTAGAACTCAGCACTCCAGTCTGCTGACTGGTTGACCCTCCCAAAAGACTACAAAGTCTTTGGGTGGCTGCGTCCATTTCTCTGTGCCCCCAGTTCCTAGCACAAAGCAGCCGTGAGTAAATAAATGATGTGAACTCACAGTCCTCCAGGCAGCCCTTCTCATTGTGAGTTCTAGCAAGGCTTCCTTTTACTGAGCTGG
>RJWT010006905.1:0-28371 GCA_004365215.1 Cuniculus paca | reverse complement strand
ATCTCACTACTTGGGTATTACAGAGAAATTTGCACTTCTATTGTCTTTTTAAAAAAATCTTTGTCTTAATTTAAAAAATAAAGAATTATGCAGATGGTTGCCCAATTATTTAGATGCTTCAAAGAATTTGTAGCAATATTAAGTTAATGCAAAAATCAGTTCTCAAGGTCAAGCTCCTGCACAGCTTAATAGGTAAAACTTTGACCTGTCTGGCCTTTGATTTTGGCCTACGCTCTGTTTCACAGGGAGGCAGTGGAAGGTTAATACATAAAACGCTAGTATGCCAGAGAAATGTGGTCCAAAGCTTGTGATGCAGGTCAGGGTAAAGTATCTGACTGCAATCAATATGCACTTAAATATTTGGATCATCTAAACCTCCAGTTGGCACAAAGAAGCTCCAGAGATCTTTCTTAGGATCAGAGAAATTACTATTCCAGAGGTGTGGGTCTTCATGGCCCATTTGTGCTTCAAGGGAAATGATGGTGAAAGGGGCAAGGAGGTTCCTTTGGGATGAATTGATTGAAAGAAAAAAAAATAGTCTGGGGAGGGGAGTTGGGTAGAAATCCTTGACTTAAAATTTAGCCACCACTGCTGAAACAACCTGGCCCAGTTTCTATTTCTAATTCTGCCATCTTCATCTACAATGGGGCTAATTACTGTGATGAGTTAAGATGTGTTGAGAACATTGGATACAAGGCACATATTGTTTTTATTCTCAGACTTGACAGAGTTAGAAGAGAAAAAAGTTTTGAAGTTCTAATATGAAAACTGCAAAAAATGGAAAATATTGTCTATTTAGTCTCTGGACTCCCAAGGCTATTGGGTTCAAATTCATTATTTTACTCTTCAGTGAATCGTAGTTCAGGGCCAAGTTAGAGGTTTTTTTGTTTGTTTGTTTTTTGAGAGACTTAAAAATGGTAAATAGAAAAGAAACTGATAGACTCTAAGGAGTTTTGGATTGTGGACAAAACTCAGGGCAGAGATGCCGAGCTGGGCTTGAGGTTAAAGGAGAGAAGGGATACTAGCTCCTGCTTGGATGAGAAACATAAAGAACAGATCTGCAGCAAGTTGTATTCATATTGCATGAACATTTTGTTAGATTCTTCTTTCACCTATAGATACTGATTGATACATTTCCTTAAAGGATATAATATTATGGGAAAGAACACTCGTTAGCTTAACTCTAAGAATTAAAAGTAAAAGCAATGTTGTTAGTAGGTGATTTTGAAAGACTAGCAGTGTACAAGTAGGTCAGGCTAGAAACAAATCTTAAATTGTAAGCAAAAGTTGTATAACACATAAGGCATCCTTTATTGGTCTTGCTCAGGGAGTGAATCCCAACCCTAGCAACTTAAAGAGCTAAAAATCTACCAAAAAAAAAAAAACCTCGAAAATGAGATGCCTTTTTCTGGAGGGTTTGGATGTGCTCCTGCGTAGAAACTGGTACTTACAAATAGCCAGGCAAGCTTCCTTGCAGATAGAGCTAATGAAGGCAAATCTTGGCTTAGCCCATAGAACAGTGAATACTTTTGTTAGTTTCTCCTTTTCCCAACTATTCATCATTTGGTGTTTCAGGACACATTTGTTCTGTAATAGTATGATATGTATTATTAAAAAAATACTTAAATGTTAATGCAAAGCCTGAGGTGGGCAGAGGGTGCCAAATATCCAAGTAACATTCTGACAGTGCGATGTCTCTGCTGAAGGATTTGACCACTGTAATCTAATTTGTTTTAAATTTGAAATGATCCTTTATTCTCTTATTATAAGGCTTCATGTCATTGGCTCATAAAGATTACAATTTCTTTTCTTCCAATTGTTATAAATCCAATTCAAGCACTCTCTTAACTTAAAATTTGTCACAACAACATGTGGGGGCATCACTCCCCTGATGTGTGATGTGCCTCTTGCAGAGGACATATGAGTCTCTTCTGCTAGAAAGAGATGATGCAATACTATAAAGCAAGGATCTCTCCCTTCCTTGTCTCCCCCTAGCCTCAGTATAATCTGCAAAAGAATACCATATCTAAATTATAGCTGATTCCTCATTATCTGGCAGTAAAAAGGTTAGGCGAGCCAGAAAACCAGACTGACTACAGCCTCACATTTTATCTTTCCACTTGGGAACAGTTCAGTTTCTCAAATCCATTTGAAAACACTTTGACTCATTCCATCCAATCTAGGGATTTTAACCTTTTTTCTTTCTTTCTTTTCTTCTTCTTCTTCTTTTTTTTTTTTTCAAACTGACAGCTTAGAATTGTAACTGACTGACCAATGGCTTACACATCTGTGTATCTGTCCATTGATCAGTTGTGGGTCTAAGTGTCTTACAACACAACTTGACTTTCGGATAGCATTTGGTATTGATTCAGAGCTAAACTGAATGGATTTTTGAAGGACTTGGTTGTACTATTGAGGATTCTTTGAGTGATAAATCATCATCATAATTATAGTATTTGGTATGAACTTAGTAATCATAAGGCCTCTGGCACCTAAAGATATCTTTTTACTAACCAGTAACTATCTTGATATGAATGGGAAACTTGAGCTCCAAAGTACCACAATTGGTTATTTTAACTAGTGTGAACTGAAGAAAGGGTGTAAAGATGAAGAGCCAAGGGCCGAGAATGAATGTGAGTGCTCTAGAAAGAATAGCTTTAATCTGTTCAGCATAGTTAACTCTACAGGCACAATCATTACTTACAAAGAAGACGAATCTTGTGACAAACTTCTACATCAT
Organism: Cuniculus paca; assembly: GCA_004365215.1. Lineage (NCBI taxonomy): Eukaryota > Metazoa > Chordata > Mammalia > Rodentia > Cuniculidae > Cuniculus > Cuniculus paca. The sequence goes on along the minus strand of RJWT010006905.1, from coordinate 25,631 downwards.
AAACATCACTGCTACACACAGATATGTACAGGCAGTAGCGAATGTGTGGCAAGATACCAGATAAGAAAGGTCATGACTGAAACAGTACTAAATAAAAACCAAAATATAAAGAAATAACTAAAATAAAAAAAACCTAAACTGTGCTGTCTACCTGGGGCAGAAGGAAGGAAGGCAGGAGAGTCTGACAGAAAGGAAGGCAGATTAATCTGAGAGAACTAGTTGAAGGGAAGAGAAGAGATTGGTTGTCAGTGTGGGCCATGCATCAGAACTCTCAGTAGGGCTTTTAATGAAAGTTTCCTTTCCCAGAGATGCCAAGTCAGTAGGTCTGGCTTGGGGTCCAGGAAAAGGCCCCTCCTCCAGAGGCTGGGATGCCCATCCAGCATTGCAAAGCACTGTACTAGAGTCTGCAGCACATGAGGAGAACTATGCTCTATTCAGTATGGTTTTCCTAGTGGCCAGCATAGTGCCTGGCTCATAGTGTATGTACAACAGTGATTGTTTTAATGATTAAGTGGCAGACTGACAAATGGAATGAACAAGCACTTATTAAGCATCCACAAGGTGCAGGCTGTCCTAGAAGTTTTAGCTATGATATTGGCTATCATTCTTTCTGTTACCAATGAAGTAGATGCCATTTCTATCTCAAAATTGGGGAAGCTGAGACTCAGGAAGGCTAAGAGATTTGTTCAAGTTCATATGCTTGACTAAAGGAAAGTCTAATCTCTAATTAGGAGAGAGAGAAAGAGAGAGAGAGAGAGACAGAGACAGAGACAGAGACAGAGACAGAGAGAGAGAATTGAATGGGAAAGGGGCAACTGTCCTGTTTTCCCCTAAGAAGGGGTATAGGAATGGCAATCTGATTGGGTAAGTTTTGATGACTTGTCCTAAAATTCTGTTTGCAATATAAGAACACTGATTTTCCGGATGTTTATTTGAGGTGCTTTGGGGAGTTGTTGGTAGAGATTAAGAGAGGCTCCACTCTCACTCCCTCCTACTATATTCCCCAGAAAGTCATTGGTCTGAAGAAAAGAATTTAACAATTCCTAGTTCATTCGTCTAGTATCTCAGGGAAACAGAAAAGCTATCCCAGGGTTCTCTTAACTTCTCTCATTTCTCTTTGTCTGCCAGCTAATGCCTGAAATTTATGTTAATGAAGAAAAAGTTTTAGTTCCCATAATTCAATAAAAAAAGATTTAAAATACAGATGTGACTGTCTATTGAAATTTGTTCACACTAAAGTCAACTACCGATAAGAGTAAATGACTGATAGCAGGCACCTCTTTATTTTGAAAAGGAAAAGGAGAAAAGAGAACACCTGACATTTGCCACTGAGGTGGAATAAAGGAATCTTCTTCGTCTTTACAGATTTGCCTAGGATGAGCTGTATTTACATTCAACTGGGAAGGGACAAATAGAAGCAGAGCTCAGAGGTATTTTTGTCATGGGCAGCTGTGAATACATGCAGCTTTTCTTCAAATGATTTATGAAGGGGTTTTTGTTTGCTTTTAAAATGTGAAATAAAAGAGCTCCATTCCCCGAGGCTTCATTAACTGAGGTACCACCATCCCCAAAGCTGCCTATAGAATCCGCAATGTGCTGAAATTATCCAAGCAGGAATCCATGCCTGGAAATCAAGAAGCTGCAAAACTGGAGGCTCAGCTCTGCCCCCAGCAGGCTGGGGGGTCCTTGAGCAAGTCCTTTATTATTGTGTCCTCTGTAAACCTGGAAAATGGCACCTGTGTTCGTGGGTTATTTAGCAGATGTTGGTATGTAAAGTACTTTTCCTGCATCATCTCCATTTATCCTCACCATATGACCATGAAATACACGCTCTTATTTTTCCATTTTAGGAATGAAAAAATAAGCCTTAGAGAGCTTAAAGTCAATTGCCCAAAGTAGCACAACTAGTAATTGGAAGATTGCTTATCTCAACTAAGTCTTGTATGACCTTAGAGTCCACTCTCTTAGACATACTATGTTATAAGGTTACTTCATGAGGAAATTATGAGGACGAAGAAAAGTGATCTAGCTGAACATGCTTTGGTTACATACTCATACTCACATATGCTGTGATATATACATACCTGTATGTGTATATATGTGGGTATATACATACATACATACATGTCCACTTTAACACTGTCTCATGCAACTCAGGTTGATAATGACATCATTTACTTTTAAAAGAGGTATATAAATTTGTTCAATTTCACCAGTTTCTTCAAAATGTGGCACTCAGGTCAGCAGCATCACTAACTCCTAGAAACTTGCTATATTTAGAAATGCCCACTCTGGAGTCTCAGTCCAGAGTACCGAATCAGAATCTCTGGAGGTACAGCCCCTGTAATCAGTTTTGACAAGCCCTATATGTGACTCAGAGCATGTTCAAGCTTGAAAGTCACTGAGTAGTGCTGAATTAACATGGCAGAGAGCACATCCTCAGTCAATGACTGGACCAAAATGCCTTTAGCCACTGAGTTCACCATTGTCCCAAGGAGAAACCAATGGGTTTTCTTCTTGCCATTTATTTTGTATCCTTGCAATTTTTTTTTTTGGAGATAGTATTTCACTATGTAGTTTAGGATGGCCTTGAACTTGCTTATGGAGCCCAGGTTGGCCTCAAACTCAAGGCAATCCTCCTGCCTCAGCCTCCTGAGTGCTGGGATTACAGGTGTGTGCCACCACACACAATTCAAAAATGGTTTTGAGTCCCAATGAGTATATTAAAAAATTATGCATGTAATAGTGCTGGATTTACCATTAGGCAAGAGAATATGAATATGCTGAGTATTAAATAAAGGTTTCTCAGAGGACCAAAGAGTATTCAAAGAAATGGTCCAGGAAACAGATGGGTAGAACTTTCTTTTATGTTCTGGAGAGCATGGTAAGCATTCACACATTCTAGGACAATTGATCAGCACTACTAGCAGATAAAAAAATTGGTTAAAGCCATGTTGTGATTTCAGGGGATTTGAGGAAAACTAAAGAAGTATTGCAAAAGAACGTTTCTATAAGAATGATCTATGAACAACCATTTTGAAGAAAACAAGAGACACTAGGGTAGCCATTGTTGATTTGTTTTGAAGACCTGTGTTGCTTGCAGTGTTCTGTTCTGATATGCTTTGTTGTGTTTAACTCTGTTCTGTTCTGTTTTGTTTTATTCTTTTTAAAGCAAAACAAAAAGAATGATCTTGAGAGTAAATCCGTGTGAGTATGTGTATGCATGTGTGTGTGTGTGCATTGATATTACTTACCATATCATTGGCATACGACATGAACTTTAGCATTAGTTCAAGTTCCTAACTGGCTCATAACTGGATCCACCATTTACTAATTGTTACTTTGGCAAAACTACTTAATGCTTCCTTTAACTCAGAAGGGTAGATAGCAATAGTATCTCACTATTAAAGAGAGTATTGGATTTTAAATGGCACTTAACATAAACCTTGGCTTGAATATGGTAATTATTTAATACATTTTAATTATTATCAATAGACACAATAGAAATGCTGATATTATTTTCTTAAACTAGGGAAGCATCTTTGAAAAGATGTATTTTCACTTGGGCTCCCGTGAAAAAGAAAGTGGTACCTAAAAGAATCCAGAAATAGGTTCCAAAAGTTTTCTCCTGAGCTTGCTGAAGATTGATTCTTGCCTTTCTTGTGAAAAGACATGCTTTTAAATCATCTTTTCCTCTTGACCTTATGTTTGTTAAGCACAGGCCCTTTTTCCCTAACCCTCCATAGAGTATTAACTACTTGCCTATTGGAGTCTCCATCTCTGTCTCCTTTTCAAAAGTCTTCTTCCTCTTGTTTTGTTTGCCTCCACTCCCTGATCTGCGGTTCTGGTTGTTTCCAATCATTTGGTTAGTAAGATCCCCTGGAATCTTTTTTTTTTTTTTTATGGTCTTTGAGATGCTTCTAGTGGCATCTAAGCATGTCTACTTCAGTAGGAAGCTATCTTCTGAAGGACTTTTTCCTGCAGTAAAAGCTGGGTTGGATTTTACTTCCAGCACTTTGCTGTTTGCTTGTTGTTCCTTCCATGCAGCTGCTATGACTCACTTCTCTGGCACCATGTTAAGCTGTATTATAAAATAAAACCCTAGCACATTGCGTTGTATACTGCAGGTGCTTAATGAAAGTTTGTGGCTTGACAATCTCTTGTGAAAGGTTACATTTTAACAGGAAAGAAAGAAGAGATAGGGACATCAGCACCTGAAACTGCAAAAGAATTTGAAAAAAATAATAATGCAAAAGAATTTGAAAAAAATAATAATGAGACAAGGAGTCAAGAAGCAAAGAGAAGACAGAGGGGCCTTCCCACTGTTTTCTGACATTATAGATGATGACCTGGAGAGGGGGATATCAATCGAGGAAACAGGGCTGGAGTCAGAAAACCCTTGTCCCCAGAGGATCCTGCTTCAGGCCTTGCCACCAGGACACTGGCTGGGATTTGTTACTTGGCAACTGTCAGTGTGGAACACCCCAGGGAAGAATTGTTGCAGTAGGGCACACCTCCCAGGCTGGGGAGGAAAGGCAACAGCTCTTCAGTTTTCTGCCAGTAGTGTCTAGGCAGCTGGCATTCCCTCCCACCATGCTGTGTATTTACCCAACTTCAAAGACGGGGTAGCCATCAAAGAGAAGAAGGGGAAACAGACAAGAGTAACACACTCATCCCCATCTTAGCCCATCTTCATCAGAAAGCTTCCTTTGCCAAAATGTTAGCTAGCAGCACACACTGTCATCAGATATGTGCGTTTGCAATAGCATCCAGGAGGAAATTTTCAATCAGGTGCTGAGATATGACTTCCCCAGGCAGGTAAGTGTTCATCTATATGTATCTGTTCCATGGAGTTGATTTTCACTGCCAGCTTCCATAGGAAGAAGGTAGTGGTGGTGATTTTCATTGTCAACTAAGTCAGGATCTGAGCATATGTATTAAAGTAGACTAGAACCTGTTGAACACAAAGAAAAAAAAAGAAGAAGAAATCCATACATGTACATGTCAAATCTGGTTATACCTCACATTGGACTGGGTTATTCTAACCTGACACAAGAATAAAAGACAGTAAAGGAAAAACAAAAATGTTCAGGAAATACAGCATCATGTAAAGAACATGTGCTTTAGAGATCTTTGCAAGTTACTTCACCTTTCTGAGCTGTAATTTCCTCATCCTAATAATAACAGTTGTTGTGGAATCAAATGCAACATGCTTATGGAATAACTGGCTCTTAGTGAGCACTCAATAAACATTAGTGTCCGTATTTGTTTCTAGGTGCTATTGCATCAAGTCACCACAGGTTTGGTAGCTTAAAATGAGACAAATTTATTCCCTCACAGTTCTGAAGGTCACAAGTCCAAAATCTGTATCACTGGCCCAAAACTGAAGTAACAGCAGGGCTGACTGCCTTTGGAGCTCCAGGGAAGAAGGTGCTTCTTACTTCTTCCAGATTTAGGCTGTTGGTGTTTCTTGATTTGTGGCCTTGTCCCTCCAGTCTTCTAGGTCAGTGTCGTTAAATCTTTTCTCCATCTGCGCACCCACTTCCCCAATGTGTCTGTCAAATCTCACTTGGCCTCCCTCTTGTGAAAATAATTGTGATTGCATTTAGGGCCCACCCAGAAAACCTCCCTGTCAAGAACTCCTTGTCTTATTGACATCTGCACAAAATTCTTTTCCATATAAAGCAATATTCGTAGGTCTCTGGGATTAAAACCTGGGTATTTTGGTGGGGGGCATTATTCAATCTACCACAGGTGGGAGGAAAGGAAAGAAGTGAGAGAAAGATAGGAAGGAATATTGTCATTTGAACTGAAGTCAAATGCAAATTTGACATCAAGGTTTTCCCCCTCCCCAGCTGACAATTTAGAATAGTGAGGCAGCAACATTAATAGGTACATTAATATTAATACTAATATTGTTTAAAAGTATAAGTATAATCATCTTTTTTCAGCAATTTGGTTGTATTTATAGTGAATTGTGTTATAGATAAGTTCTTGATTCTATAGTGTCTAAGAGATCTAAACTGGTTCTCAATGTAATTATGTCAATACAATAAGGAATCACTTGATCAGATTGTGATACCTTTGCCTACCTTTTTTCCTCTACACTTTAAATACTTATATACAGGCCATGACTGTTAACTTTACAGGTCTTGTCTCTTTATATTCTTTGAGATAAAAAATAATTTCTTGTATAGCTTTTATCTTTCTCTGCCTACCGTAGCATATTGGTCAATAAATATTTGCTTGACTGATTAATTTTAAAATGCTCAAGAAAGAAATTGTGAAGGAATATGAAGCCAGGTTCATTCAACATTTGAGCTTCATGGGTAGAGACACTAGGAAAAAATATCTTAAACCTTGGGGGAAATATTGACGCTTCTCTCTTATTCCATATGTCTCAGCTCTGATTAAACTGTGTATACCTTTGTCAAAATGCTTTCAAACTCACCAAGAGAAATAGTCACATAGTGTTTGAATACAGATCCTATCTGTATTATTTCTTTTATCCAGTGAAGTAGTTTGCCAATCTGGATCCCCTCAGCAAAAATTCAAATAATGTCCCCTTAACCTTTTTTTAGGATCAAAATAAGCTGATTTCAAATTTTTCTGCCAGGAAGGGCCTTTTGTATGATATATCTATCAGTGCGGGAAATAAAAGGAAGTGCTTCTACAAAAAATAAATTGTGTATTGGAAGACAGTTGACACATTTTCTGGCACATAGTGTTCTGAAAATATTACTTTTCTCCTATTCTTTGCTTTGCTTTTCCCTCTTAATGAACAAGCTTAATATTCAATAGAATGAGCCACTAACCTCTTGAAAACTACAACTCTTTCAGGAGCAGAAATGCAAAGTTATTGTAAATAACATATTGTATGGAGGTTCAGAGACTTAAAAAGACATCCTTTAATAAACCTGACTATTTATTAGTGAGTAGGGAGTTATGGTAATAGTTTTACTACTACAATTTCTGAGTTGTTTTTTAGTTGTGTTTTCAGTCGATTCTTACTTCTGGGGCTTTTGCAGGAAATGCCAGGGTACAAGAGTACCAAGCTACCCTTAAGGTTATATCTTTCCAGAGAGAAAGTAGATTTATTTTTTCTTTGTGTGTGTGTGTGTGTGTTTATTTGCAACATCTTTCACAGTAGAGGAGCAATCTTTGGAAAATGATGAGAATATGGAATTGGTCATTGTAACCTGATTCAGCAAACCAGTTCCATTTGGGTGATTTTTAGCCTGCCTCTGAGAAACAGAAATGGGCAGGTTAGAGTCTCCCCAGGCTCCAGATAATTGAGTGGAGCTAGTGTTGTGTACTCAGTGGTGATGCATTAGCTGTAGCACTTGTGCCCTCTGCAAAGCACATCTCTTTTCTCAATTATTCAAAATAAATAAATCAATGATATAATAAAATGGTGGCGGGAGGGAACACTAGAAATAACCATCCTCTGTTTCAACATAGAAAGCATAGTCTAAACTTCAGTGATTTTAGAGTCAGTTTTAGTGAGGGGAGAAGGCCCATCTGTATGGCTCGGCAAATTAATTTTGAGCATTTGAAGATAAAAAGGCTGAGTTCTTTGGAACTGGCTTTAAAAGTCACAATCCATGGCAATCCAAGGAGTTCACTGGCTAGGGGATCTTCTGTTTATTCCAGCTACTCCTTTATCATTGGTTTTGAAAGCATGTGGCTCTCTGTAAAGCATTGCCAATTGGGAGAAGAATCAGATAATGAAGAAGTGATGCCACCGTGATGACACGCCTTTAGGTCCTCAATAGGATTTCTTCTAAATCAAAAGACTTCATTTTATTAGTGCACTCAGTGGAGGAGGGGGAAAGAAAGCAGGGATGTTTTTATTTTTTCGTTTTCATCTTCATAACAAAACACATACTGAATAAAAGCCCCTGGATGAGCCACAATACAAACCCAGAGGGTGGAAGACATAATTTTGTAAATTGTAAATCAGAAATTCTATTTGTGGTAGATGCTGAACACATGTAATTTAGCAGCATAACATTGTTTCCCTGAATATAAGTGTGATAGATGCCTTTTAAGTTTGAGAAGAGGGGATAGAGTCATTTAAATCTCCAGTATGATGTTCCTAGGTTCTCCGGATATCAAATTTTAGCTTCCTTGGGAGATTGTTTAGGAGGACATTGTCACTTCCTGGCAATGGAGAGCTGGATAAAGAACCCGGGAGGCCTCTTTGAGCTTGCTCCACATTAAACAGGTAAGGAAGCAGAAGTGACTTGGCATCAGGTAGTGTTAAGATGATTGGGCTTCACAAAGTACCTCTTCCGGAGACTAATATGCCAGAGATCTTACCAACTCAGAGCTGCTAACCTTTTCCAAGACTGAAATGACTTCATGAGATTTTCTCCTCCTTCACATTAGCAAGCAAAATGTAGTGCTCAGGTTGGCTGTATGAACTGAGAAGCCAGGTAATTGACACTGGTGGGAGGACATGAGTGGATGGCATGGCAGAATAAGATCAATCCAAAGTCCCATGGAATAGCTCTCTAAGAAGAGTAGTTAGCTCTAGGGTCTTGATCCTCAATTTCTCTTTCTCATTCTAGCGTAGTGAGCAGAAGCTGCATGCTTTTCCCACTGACAATGCTATTTCTAGGCCAACGCTGACGCAGACAAGAGGAATACTTCAGATGAAAGATAAATAACAATTACTAGAAATCATGAGGGCTTTTTTTGTAATTGAAGTCACGAACTGTACTAATTGCCTCTGAAACTATATGCTATTTACTGCATTTTATTAACTGCGCTGTAGGAGAGTATGCCTCTTCTGTGTATTGGCATCTCATAGATATATTGAGATTTTTGCATAAATGTGTTATTCATCACAGACCAAGCCACATAAATAAAATATATACAGAGATATTAGTACTGTAACGAAAGTCTTACAGAAATAGCTTAGCAAGTGACAATGCTGTCAGAGAACATGAAAGACTGAAATTAAGCCTTGCTTTTCTTCAAAACACGATCTTTAAACAAACTGAACTTCAGTTCTTCACAGTCTGGGGACAGGTAAAAGAAGATATTCAAAGCACCACGTGGGGTTCCTGCTGGCTGATAGAATGGCATCCTCGGAGAATTGAAATAACTTTTAAAAGAGAAAAAACTATTTAAATCTGCGAAAGAGTAAGATGATTATTCCTCTTCTGGAACCCTTTTGACGAACCCCTACATTTTCAAAGAGTTACATGGGATTTGGCCAGCATTGACTTTAATATGAATTGCATTGCTAAACTACATGCAATCCTTTGGAAATTTAGGGTTTGGTGTTTGTAATAAGTCAAACAATGGTTCGATTTGAATTGACAGTGTTTGAAGAATCACAAACATGGACACTGTGTCGCAAAACCACAAATCTTTAAGTAGCATACAATCCAGGCAGGGATTACCAGGAAGAGGAAGAAGTAAAAGTCCAATATCCAATTCAAAATTTAGTTTGGACATTTGAGCGCCATTTGAAACCTTAAGGACAAACATAAAAATTCGGACAGTGCATTAAGACTCAAAGGATGGGTTTTTGAGAACATTCTTCTAAAAACTTTTCCTATTTGGGACTGCAAGATAGATCATCAGGACAATTTCTATTCAGAGACTGTCCTGTTTACAACCCATATTACAAAAAGTTACATTACCATTGTCATCTCTTAGCAGCATGAGCGATACAATCTCATATTCATAATATGACTATTTTATATTGTGGCTTTATGAAAATCTATAGATATCAATGTCGGCTTTTAATGGATCTTGCTGAAATCCCACTGCCTGGGAAGTCATTCTGGAATTATCACGGAGCCTCATCTGACAATTATGATATCATATCAGGAAAATTTGACTTTAAAAGTATGTGAGAAAACTTTTGCAGCATCAAGACCAATCATATTTTGGTTGAAAATAAAAACTAAGGTCTATATGTGATAATTAGTTGAGTTACCTCTGTTGGAACAATCCCTCTATCCCACCCAAGGGTGTCTGTCAGTGTCAGTGAAATTGAATGTCAAATTGAAAAACTCTGATGCTATTTCTCCATATTTAAAAAAAATCACTAGCAAATATAACTTTGTTTCCTGCTGGCAAGGTAAGCAAAATTAGCACATATCACTCTATGTTTTGTCAAACTTTTTTTTTATGGAAAAAGGTAAAATAAAATTTCATAACATAATAGAATAACAATAGTCAATACATTACATGTTTTTTATCTTTAAAGTAGTTGCTCAGGGTACAAATACAGGTATAAAAATTTCTGCAGTTGATATTAACACAAACGTTCCTTTTTTAATGAACTAAGAGACACTAATAGTATAACTGACATGCATTTTTTTCCTTTTTCCAACTTTCCCTTCCCCTTTCACCCATCCTAGTTCTTTTTTTCATTTTGAACATTTTGAATTGCTTCCCATTTCACAATATCTTTTGCACATTTTAGACCTTATTTACTCTTTCCATTTCTCACACAAGGGAGACAATACGATGTTTACATATGCGAGTCTGATTTATTTCATTTATGAGTATAGTCTCAAGTTGCATCCATTTACCTCTAAAAGCCTCGAATTTATCCTTCTCTATAGCTGAGTAGTACTGCATTGTATAAAAACACCACATCTTTTTTATTCATTCCTTGGTTGATAGGCATTTGGGTTATTTCCAAGATTTATCTACTAAAAATTGTACTATTATAAACATGGGGCACATATATTGCTGTGGGATGATGTTTTCAATTCTGGGAAAATACCCAAAAAGGGACCATCTCGGTCAAATGGGACCTCCAATCTTAGTTTTTTGAGGAAACTCCACACTGATTTCCACGGTGGTTATACTGGTCTACACTCCCACAAATAGTGAAGAAGGGTTGCTTTACCCTAAAGCCCCTCTGGCATTTGTTATTGGTTGATTTCCTGATGATAACCATTCTTTCTGGGGTAAGATGGACTCTCAGTGTTGTTTTAATTTGCATCTCTCAAATGACCAGTGATGCTGAACATTTTTTCATATGTTTATTTTCCATTTGCATTTCTTCATCTGAGAAGTGTGTGTTCATCTCAAATGCCCATTTTTGGATTGGGTCTTTGTATTTGGGGGTCTGATTTTTTTTTTAATAAGTTCTAGTTAGAAGACCTTTGTCTGAGGGACAGTTGGCTAAATTTTTTTCCTATTTTGTGGGTTGCCTTTTCATTTTGTTGGTGATTTCTTTTGCTCTACAAAAGCTTTTTAATAACATGAGATCCCAGTTGTTGATTCTTTGAAGTATTCGTCATGCAGTTTGGATTTTGTTCATCAAGTCTCTGCCTACACCTATGTCTTCAAGATTTTTACTTACTTTCTCTTCCAGTAGATTTAGTGTTTCTCTTTTAATATTTAGATCCTTGACTCATTTTGACTTTAGTTTAGTACATGGTGATAGACACGGGTCTTGTTTTAGTCTTTGGCATGTAGTGAACCCGTTTTTCCAGCACCATTTATTAAAAGAGGCTTTCTTCAAGTGAACATGTTTGGTCCCTTTATCAAAGATAAGGTGACTGAGGAATTGTGTGTGCATCTTCTAATCTGTTCTACTGGTCCTCAGGTCTGCTTTTTGACTAGTACCATGCTGATTTTATTACAGTAGCTTTGTAGTACGATTTCAAGTCAGAGATTGTGATACCTCCTGCCTTACCTTTGTTGTTTAGGATTGCCTTTACTATTCTATGTCTCTTCTGGTTCCAGATGAATTTTAGGAAGGTTTTCCCTAGTTCTGTGACGTATGCTAATAGTATTTCAATCAGAATTGCATTTAAATCTGTATAACAGTTTTGGGAGTATGGCCATTTTCACAATGTTGGTTCTTTGTATTCAAGAGCAAGGAATATCTTTCCACTTTCTGATAGCCTCTTTGATGTCCTTTTTCAGTATACTGTAGTTTTCAATATATAGACTCTTTACATCCTTTATTAGATTGATTCCTAAGCATTTCATTTTTTTTTAGAAGCTATTGTGAAGGGTGTGGTTTCCCTAATTTCTCCCTCGGTGAATTTGTTGTCAAATTTTAACCAAACTGTTTTCATGGATGTGAGGCTAGTCACATACTGTACCTCAGCATTAGGGGATTTTATCTCTAACACCAACATTCAATAATCTTTGACCTCTTTGACCAACTACCATGGTTAATCACTGCCCCTTCTTTCTTTAGCTTCCTGTTCTTTTTATTTTTTCTTATCCCCATGTCCCTTCAGTTGGAGCTCCATACACCCCTTACCTGATTGGTGTTCATGACAGTGGTACTCCTGGCTTACTTTTTAAGACCTTCAACATTCTTTTTCTCCTCCCTCCAAGTCTGTTGTTGCTACTTCTACCCGTGTGCTTCTGACTCTATCTTAGTCACTTTCCTGAGTTCTAGATCATCATTTCAGATGATCTTTTGCCTGTTTGACTATCTCATAGACATTTCAAAGACAACTTGTTTCAAGTTGAAATGATCATCTTCTTCCCAGGGGCCATTCTTCAAGGAAACAAATGATTAAATTGAACTGCTCAGTACCTCTGTCCCTGTCTTAGTGCTTGGTACCAGCACCTATTGCAAAGTTGAAAGTACAAGTCTATGATTCATTTTTCATGCTACCATCAACACAATCTTTCTTGCTGGGGTGGTGGTGCATGCCAGTAATCCCAACGCTTTTGGGTGGTTGAGGTAGGAGGATGGTGAGTTGGTGCCTTGCTTGGGTATCTTTAATGAGTTATTGAGACCATGTTTCAAAAAAAAAATCTTTCTTGAATGTAAGTCTAGCCATATAATTCTACTAGGTCAGTCGATTCCCATTACCTTTAACCAACTATTGCAATGTCTCAGTGCATCAATCAAGGCTCTACCTGATCCTTGTATATTTTCTCCAGCTTCCTCTCTTGTCACTTGACTTCTGGTAACCAGTGGTCCAGCCAGTCTATTTGTAATTTCACTAATATACACCATGCTCTTCCAAGCTTTTGAGACTTATGAATGGACTCTCTCTCTAATCATACCTTCCATTTGCCTTAGCAGTGTCTCCATCTATTCTGTGGCATTTATCTGTCTTCCAAGACTCAGCCAAAGAACATTCTCCCATGTGAATATTTCTGTAACACACAGACATTCATACTTTTTGTATTTACATAGAGTCATGTACACATATTATAAAACTATTTATTATATACAATAATTGTGAAATATGTCTGTCTGCCCTAATGTACTCTGAGTTCCTGGACAGGAGGTATAGATTCTCACTGATCTTCGTAATTCTAGAATTTAACAGTGAGTGCTGCATGGAGATACTGTATCATATTTTTATTCTGCCAAATGAATATTTGGATCAGTCACATATGCCTGAATATCCTAGATATCTGATTGGAACAAACTATGATGTGAGTTCCTATGGTAAACTTCCCTTCCATGGGGAATTGGAGTTGCTCCTTGACCCAGTTTGTATGTAGTTTTCTGCAACCTACTTCAGTACCTTCTTTCAAACTGACATTCAACTGTTGATATTCAAGAGTTTATTGTCAGCTCTATGATTGTAGAAGAATAAACCTTGGGTAAAGTCTTAAATTACTCATTTAGGAATATGGATTTAGCTGGCTTTGTATTCATAAAGATTCATAGGTTGATCATCCTGAAGATGAGCAGCTTAGTCTCAAGGATATAATAGTTATGTATTAGGTAAGACTGAGAATCTATTCAATCCAATATTACAAATGCTGCTAGTTTACTTTGATTTATGGAATACTTTTCTATTACAATTTGTATTTATTATACCTTTTATTTTTACAGAGTCTCACTTTGTAGTGCAGACGACCTTGAACTCACTGTGTAGCCCAGGCTGGCCTCAAACTTGAGGCGATCCTCCTGCCTCAGCCTCCTGAGTTCTGGAATTATAGGCATGCACACCACTCATGGCTTATTATACTTTTGTTGCTGTTGTTTTGTTTTTCGGTACCAGAAATCAGGGCCTTGCACTTGCCAGGCAGGCAGTGTGCCACTGAGCTACATCCCCAGGGTCTCCAGCTTATTATACTTTTAACATGCCTTTTGATAATCGAAACTGAGGCTTATGGATCGTAGTACACTTGGGCTGCTCTGACAAAAAACATAGGTTGGGTGGCTTAAGCAACAGAAATTTAAAGGGCTGGGGATTTAGCTAGCGGCCTAAGTGCCTGCCTGGCAACTGTGAGGTTGTGAGTTTGGTCCCTGGTGCTGCAAAAAAAAAAAAAAAAAAAAAAAAAAAAGCAACAGAAACTTATTTTCCTTTAGTTCTCAAGGCTTGAAGTTCTGGATCAGGATATCAGTATGGTTGGGTTCTGGTGAGATCCCTCTTCTTGGCTTGCAGAGGGTCACTTTGGCACTGTGGGTTTACATGAAATTTCCTGTGTATATACTCATGGACAGAGAGCTCTGGTGTCTTTCTGTTCTTGCAAGGACATTGATACCATCATGGGAGCCTTACTTTCATGATCTCATCTAAGCCTAATTAACTCTCAAAAGTTCCACCTCTACATATCATCTCACTAGGGGGCGAAACTTCATAATATAAATTTTAGGAGGACAAAAACAGTCTTTAACATGAATTAAATCACTTTCATGGGTACTTAATCTACTAGACAGGCAAATGCTGACTCCGAATACTGTTTTCCTTTTCCTAGTAATTTGTCTTTGTTGCTCTTTATACATGGATATTAAAATAATTAGCATTTTTAGAAGCAAGATGTTACCAGTTGCCATTATCTGATGTACTACCCCAAACACGAACCCCTCTATAATGTTTATTTTTAATATATGTTTATCCACATTTCTCAATTGTTTTAGTGCAGGCAAACAATATAAGATCCCTGTCTTTAAAGTTTCTATAATAAAAGAAAAAAAAACTGGGCTCTTGGTTCTTCTGGCAATTTTATTCTAACACAAGTAGCACCCAGATTGTAATTCTGATAAGTATTTCAGTTCTTTTTTTGAAAAATTAAATTCACAAAACAATTGATTATCAGTTATAAATGGCAAAAACACCATCTGGTATTCAAAATTGGTTAAATCCACGTAGCAAAGGGAAAAATTGTTGGAACTCGTAGTTGGCGAGGAGCTCTCGTCCATGGAGCAGAAAATGACGAGCTTTACTATGAGAAAGCCAGAGTAGTCATAACTTATACTTAGCGGCTGTGGGAATCTGATATGCTCTTCACATGTTCCATATGTTAAATCACTTGGCTACATCTTTAGTGTGAAAGAGCTGGGGGTGGGAGAGGAGTGTGGCTAGTGGATAGAGTAGCAACAGCTTAATCCTAAATTCTCACCTCTGGTTATTTCCATGTAGACCGCAGGGTCAAAGGTGTACCAGGACTCAGTTTCTTTACCTGGGAAATTGGATGGGCAAGTTCCTTTAATATTATAGCACAGGTGGCATTTTTGCGGAAATTTCTAAAGCTATTTGCATTTCTCTGGTGAGGTAAGTCACACAGCATTAGCATTTTCTATAGAAATGTCCTGTGTTGTTCTTTGCCAACTGGAAATTTGAGTAGGTGTTCATGTGATGTGCCAAGAGACTGAAGGGAGATGAAAACACTCCACATCTTCCAATGTCCCCATACTGTGTTCTGAGTGTGGGAGGGATGGGCCCTGGCTAGATTCTCTTGGAGCTTCAGCCTCATGAGGAATGCTTTTCCTTTGGAGTATACTGCAATCCTGTTATTTTCAAAAATGCTTCTGGGTTGCTGGCATATTTTCATCTTATGTTAAAAATATAACTATCCTTTGCTTATTATTCATATATTGTAATACAAAATCTATTTATTCGCTGAACAGATATTTATTGAGGCACATATCAGCATATTGGTTAAATGCATGGGCTTTCTCTGCTACTTATCTTAGGACCATTGCTTAATCTTTATAACTATGCTTAAAGAATATAAGATGGGAGATTATGCATGCACCATGGAGATTGTTCCTAGGATTGAGATTTTGGATGCAAAATGCTTTGAAAGAATTTAATAAACACAAGAGTAGTAAAATAATATCAGATATTAGTATTACTATATACTAAGTCCTATACTAGTGTTCTTGACATATAGGACCTGATTTAAATTTACATATCCCCTTCAGCACACAGATGTCCTCCAATTTTCTTATCCTGATCTTGGTAGGACTCCGTTTTGCACTGGGTCTGATTTAGGCAGCTGCACCTCTAGAGAGACGATAAGAATAGGTAAGACTTTGGCAACTGGGCATTATGCTGGTGACCATGTGTGGTTTGGTTTCTTGCCTCCTGTGCTGTGATTTGCCTGCTGGAGCCCTCCCTACTTCTGGAGAACTGCCTGCAGCTCCTGCATCCGGGCCTGTAATTACAGAGCAGAAAATCCGGGCTGAGAAGACAGGGCAGTCTTGAAATTAGTTTATGCATAATGGATAATAGGAGGCTGTTTTAAAGTGTAACTCATTTGGTGGGCTGGCAGATCTTGACTTTCTTTTTGATGTGTATTATTTATTTATTTATTCTTTTTTTTTTTAGCGAGATGAGGACAGAAGGCTAGGGAAGTCACTTCATGCAGCTCTTCTAGACTAGAGCTTAGATTTTGCAATTTACATTCAGTAATCTCTTGATCATTTAGCCACAGATAATTTGTCATGGTTTGTTTTAGCTGTTGTGATATTGATATTTATTATGCAAATTGTATTTCCTACATCTTATTGTTCTGCATTCTATGAATACTTAAATTATTATGAACCTTTAAACTTAATATGGCTCGTCCTTCAATTTGATGCTTGAGCAACAGAGGGTCAGAGTGCACACGATCTTCTAGAGGAGAAGAAAATAAGTAATTAAAAAGCAGACAAACAAGAGTAGGGTGCCTGGATGAAAAGAAAGCCAAGGTAATTTCAGCTAGGGAGACAGCACGAGTCCAGAGACGCTAGTGGCTTTAGCAGAACCTTTCCCAGATACTCAGGAAGCAGCGAGCACCTGTTGGTCTCCAGCCGCCTCAGGAGGGGCTGGGGGCATAGAGAAGACCGTGAGTCTGCGCCCTGAAGGAGGCGCGTGGCTGAGCACCCGTTTCCCACACCCTCTCCCCCTGCAGTCTTGACCAAGTACAGTAGGTTTTTGTTGTGCGCGTGTAATCTTAAATATATAAGCGTAATATATGTCACACTTACATGTATATGTTAAACTAGAAACAAGACCCACAACAAAGCCGGGGAACCTGAGCGTGTCCTCCTCAATCAACCTTTCCCGAGAATCTAACGCAAAGGCACCGACTTGGAAAATCCCAGAACCCGACTCCACGGCTCTTGTCTTCCAACTATCCCCAAGTCCACCACTAGGCCTTTGAGCAGTCTCTCCCGCTCCGCCGGACGTGCAAAGCACGCATGCACTTCTCCCAGATTGTTTTGTCAATCCGGGGACCTGCATTTTCACTCTTCACTTCGGCAAGCCCTGGTTTCCCAAAGATTTTTTCCTTCGTACAAGGTGAGTGACAGAAATCTGCAAAGTCTGGCTTCCAGGCAAAAGGTACAAGGTGAACGCGGCAGAGGAGCCTCCAGAAGGGAGAGTCTCCAATTCTCGATCAAATGCGGAGATTGCTGTAAACATTCTTAATAAAGGCGTACGGGAAGCTAGACCCGCCCCCTGAAGCCCGAGACCCTACACACCACGAGCCCTGGAGAACACTTTTTCCTTGATCCGAGAGAAGCAAAGACGAAATTTTAACATAAACGTATTTGCATATGCCCCTCCCCTTGGCTCCGCCCCTAGGTGGCGCGGGCGCGCCGCCGAACTCCAGCGCCAGGGGGTGGGGTGGGGGAGGGGGTAAGTCCTCCGAGAGCGGGGTTGCGTTTGTGGCGCGGTGATTGGTTCATGCGGACTCCGCCTTCCGTGCATTTCATTAGCATCTCATTAGCTGTTCGCTCGGGCTCCGGAGGCAGCCAACGCCGCCAGTCTGAGGCAGGTGCCCGACATGGCGAGTGCTGTGCTGCCGAGCGGATCCCAGTGTGCGGCGGCAGCGGCTGTAGCGGCGGCGGCGCCTCCTGGGCTCCGGCTTCGGCTTCTGCTGTTGCTCCTCTCCGCCGCGGCGCTGATCCCCACAGGTAGGTGTGGGCACCGGCCGGCTGGTCCCGAAACCTCCCTAGGCACCCTAGTAGCCGTAGCCGTGGAGGGAGGGGGGAACGTCTCCATGACAACCTCCCCCTACTTCCTAAATCCGAAGCGGTGGGATTGTAGAGAGGGAACCCGGACGAGGTTGAGGGGGTCGGGCTCCGCTTCTCTGCGGCGGGCTGACTGCGAAGGAGAGCCCTCAGGGATGCCTGCACCCACACCTTTTCCCCCCGGTTTGGCGCGGAGTGCGGAGTGGAGTGAAGACCGGGGCCGAGGGGCTGGAGAGTTGGGGGAAGGGGAGGAATCGAAGGCACTTCAAGCCGCCCGGACCCTCCTAAAGTCACTGTCGTCCCGGTAACTTGCAGGTCCTTCCTCCCTTCTCCGGGGTTGCCCTTTCGTCCCCGTTCCCCCAGTCAGCACCCCAGTTCTCCATCCCCCGAACCTGCCCCTACGACTGCTGCACGCCGTCTCCGGCATGATTCCCTGCCGGTCCCCTCAGTCTTGCCTGGTTTGCGCGTTCCCCGCGCTCTGCCTCGCTCCTGCCCCCGAGCTGCACGCCTCTCGTGTTTCCCTCCGACCGCTCACAGCCCCGCCACCCCCCTCTCCGTTGCGGGGCTCCTTGGCACGGCTCCAGGCGGGGAAAGTTCCCCGGCCCGGCCCCGCGGGAGGGCGGGCGGTCGTTGTCGCCGCCTCTGCGGGAAGGCGCGGGGAGCCTGCAGCCCTCCCGCCCCGCAGCGCCCTCCGCCACGAGTGGGGACGCTGGATTTCCTGGCAGCCGGTGCTTTCGGCGGCCCGAGGGAGGCGGAGGGGGCATTCGCGGCCTCTGCAGCCGGCCGGGCGCCCCCCGCGTGGAGGGCCATCTTGGGAATTTGCCCGGGGCGGCTCTGCACGCCCGGCGCCTTCCCTGAAGACGCCGCGCGCTCGGCTGGGGCTCCGTGTGTGGCTGCCTCTGTGTCGGGCGCGTTGGCGCTTTCGGGAAAGAAGAGGGCAGTGTTTGCATTTGCTAACAAAAGGGAGCTGGAGCTGTTCCCCAGCGGAGAGGCCGGCGGTGCTGCACCCTGCCTCTTTCCCGCCACCTCGCTGCGCTCGGCAGCCGCACGGCCTCCCCGCGCTCTTGGCCGCTGGCTGCGGGCTCAGGGCGGGCGCCTGGACCGAGCGGTACCGGGCCGCGGGGGGCGGCGGCGGTGCAGGAGGGGATGCAGCAGGACTCTGCGCCTGCAAAGCCCCTCCTTGCGGCTTGGGAGCTGCAGGACCCGGGAGCAACAAGTGGCAGAGGACGCCGAGAGCTCAGCCCCATCTGCAGAGCCCCCGGCCCGGCTCCGGGGGCGCCTCTCAGCTTGGGCTGTGCCTTTTGTTTACACGCTAGAGGACACGCAGTTATGTAAACACCGCAGGAAACACGCTGTAGGAAATAGGAATATCTGGGGGTGCTAGCTCTGGATTTGGGGGATGCCGGTTTGATTGCTATTCCCACAGTCTTGCAGAGGAACCCGACTTGGGGAACCTGTTGGGGTTTACAGAGATGGGAATCTGACAGCAGCTTCTATTCCAGCGTTGAGGATCCCCCCACCCCCCTTCCATACCACACTGTCTGTCTCCGGATGTTGTTTACGTGTTTTTCCTCTGTGAATTCTTAATTTACGAGTTACGAGATAATTAGGTTCAACCGATGCCGGTGTGGTTACAACTTCATTTCGGGCGGTGCCACCGACTGGAAGGGTTGGAGAAAATGTTCTTGAAAGAGATCCCCGTGCTGCTGCATTGTAAAAAGCGCTAGTGTCAGTTAAACGTGAGCGTGAGTAAAGGCTCGGTAACTGGCGCATAACAGAAGCAACAATAGACTTGTATTGGCTGCAAAAAAAAAGGGGGTGGATGGTGGTGGTGGTGGGGAGCGCTGGTCGGGTATTGCCTTAACACCGAAAGTGGGAGCCATGCGTTGCCGCTTGGCAGCAGAATAGGATTAGATTATGCCTCCCCTGTGAAGCCTGCTCATTGAAGGCACCGGGTAGTAACAACAGTACTATATTTGTAACTATCTCGCGGCGAGAAGTTGCCTTCCTAGCGAGGGAGATGTGCTGACTTAGAAAGGAGCGGTCTGGAACTCAACCGTGCATGTCAAAGCTACAAGAAAATTCTGTTGCCAGTTACCATGGAAGCAGCTTCTTGCTCTTGTGTACATCCCCGTTTGTAGTCTGGTTATCAGATTGTGTTCAAATTAGGAAGTAATTGGGTTTCATTTGTAGTGAGGGGATGAGATGACTTTCTTTAATTTTTTGTTCTTTGAATGCATGTTTTTTATGTATTGATTTGCGAGAGGGTTTCGGCCTAACCGTTAGTCCTTTGCTGCGGTGGGGGGAGTAAATTTCAGGTGGCCTCCTAGGGACTTTTGTTCTCAGTACTCTAGTTTAAGCTTTCTCAGAGGCCTCTACGTCTCACTTAAGGATTAAAGAAACCTGTTGGTTCTGTCTTGTAACTTCATTAGGCTTGTTTCATTTACATCCTTGCCGTTAAAGCAAACTCTGGTCATTGTGCAGGGGCTCCTGATCGGTTCCTCAGTAGCTGAAGCTCCCTCCGCCCCCCTCCCCCCCAAGTCCTCACATCCCTCCTTGCGGGTGTTCAGAAGAAGTGGATATTAATGAAATGCAGCCAAAATGGGATTGCTGAGGATGTGTTCAGCGTGCCTGTTCGTTGAAAGCCAGTGCATGATGTTTTGGATCCCAAAAGAACCCGTGGTAGGTCACCCACACGCACACCTTTTTTTCCTGGATTAGAGAAGATGGCTGATGGGTGGGGGATTGGGTGGTGTTGACTGCAAGCCCAGGGCTGAGTTTCGATTGCCGAAGCCTGTTGGGGCTTGCATACCGGGGACAGGGACTTTACAAAAGTGCCGCCCTGCTGTTGTTGCCTTTCCCTGCATCAAATTGAATAGCCGCAGGAGGGACTTGCACTTGCCTGCGATAGCTTTGATAAAATATCCCTCATTAATGCCACTTTATATTTACAGTGTGTCATTGGAGATGCACAAGGCTTCATTTAGTGACTTGTGTGACTAGACAAGCTTGCATTATTTGCCTGGGACATTTTGGAGGAACAAGAGACCCATTGAGCGATCTTTTGAAATGAACAAATACGAAAAAGGGGGGAATAAAAGAGCAGGCAGTTCTCTGGAACAAAGAGCTTTATTCATATGGATGTTGTACATGCTTTATCCAGTTTTCCCCAATGGCCCTCCTGGTAAAGAGGAGTGGGACCGGGAAGACCGACCACAGGCAGGACACTTTCGCTTCCTTTCTCACTTCCTGACTTCACATTCTTATCTTCGGAGTTGGTCCCTGACTCACTGCCTGCTCCTGTCTCTCCAATCCCTCTGAAATCCCAGAAGATAACGGGTTCCTGGGTTTCAGAAGGAGACTTGCAGTCCTTTCTCCCAGCACTGAATTTATCAGAAGAAAGTTTTTGCTACCTGTTGAGATTGATGATCGTTGGAAGATATATTGGTTGAAGGGAAAGAGATGTCACTTTTCTATGACATGTGTCAAGAAGTGGTTGAAAGTGAATGTCAGATTGGTAAGATGTCTTGCAATTATAACATTAGCCTTACTAGATTTATTTTTTAAGAAGTGCCGTGAAAATTAAATTCAAAATTTTCATTATTATTAATGGTATTTTGAAATTTTTGGGACTTTTTCCTACCCCTGGTACATTTTAATCTCATGCATAAGTGAATTTTTCTTTTTATGCTATGGCTGTATTGCTAAATGGATTTTTTAGGCTTTAAAATTGAGATTATTGTTGTGAATATAAACTGTCTTATTCTCTTTGGGTTTCTGTATGACATTTTAATGCCTAATTGGCTACTCAGAATTTACATCGTAAAAATGATGTTTTTGGTGTGTGTGTCTAACAAAGGCCCATTTTCATATGGGGGAATTTCTAAAATGGGGCCAGACTAATTGATGCTGTGATTTGAATGGAAATTGACCAGCATATGTAGATAATTTATAAGAAATAAATCCAAAGGATTAAAATGCTATGTATCTTTCTTGGGAAGAATAGTACTGACCATTGTGTTAGGCATTTTTAACAAAAATCCAGCGCAGAAAGGAAAAATCACACAGCGACATCTGTTGCAGAATTGAAAATTTGCTGCATTGAGTTATAAGCAATTAGTCTAGAATAATCACCTAATGGTATTTAGTGTATATGTGTATTGATATAGATAGATATATATGCATACTTATATATGCATATATATCTACCTTACTCAAAACTCACCTACATATAGTGTTCATATTCATATTAAAAAGTATTTAATAGAAAATGTAAGACATTAGTGTTAAAATATTAGATTCTTATAATTATAGGGCTTTTGAAAGGGGAAAGATACTAGAAATCATTTTGGGAGTTCTTTTTAATTTGAAGGGAGGCAGCTGATATCCAGAGAGTGAGGGACCTTGCTCGCAGCTGAACTGAGGCTGAGTTAGCTATAGATCCTAACTGAGAACAGGTCCCTTGATTTCTAGCCACTGGACCTTTTGTTAAACCTTTTGGCAGGGATGCACAGTCAGAGATATGGATTGCGAGTGGATGATACCTTGGCTAAACATATTTCGTATTCCAAAGACGGCAAGATTAATTATTGCTCTAGGTAATAAACCCATGGATCAGAAAGAATGACCTCTGGGAAGAAAAGATCAGGTCTTTCTAACGTTGTCTTTGGTGTTGACAAATGATTCTGAAACCTCTGGACTTTATTTGGCAGCCACCATGCGAGTATCATCCAAAGCACCTTCGTAGGGGATGATGCTGGGTTTGTGTCTCTGTAATAAGTCAGATAAGTGAAAACTCGGTTTCAGAAGACTCAGGTTTTGATTTTTAAGATTTTTGTGTTTTCAAAGATTAATTTTAAAAGTAAGTCTGGTTTTAAATAAGGAAGAAAGGAAACATTCTTAAGAAAAAGAACAAAGCTTGACTTTTTTTTTTTTTAATCAGATTCTTGTCCTTTGTCATTAAAAGAGGAAAACATTTTGTTTTTTTGGTGAAAAAAATATTTTTCCCACATGACTTTACATTGGTAATATTTTCTCTGTTCCATTTTATTATGGACATTTTCAAATATATACAAAAGTGGAAAGAATGCCATATTTAACCTTGTATGCAGATCATCAAGTTTAAATAGTTACCTATCCTGGTGAGTCTTTTCCCTCTATTTCTTCATCCTAGATTATTTTAAATAAATCTTAGCCTGTAATTTCTTCTTCAGTTACTTTAGAATGAGTCTTTAAGATAGAGCCCCTTTTTTCCTCACTCATAATTATGGTATTATCTGAATGTACATATTCTCAGCTGGATACACAGAATTTTTGCCCTGCCCTTGCTTTTCTGAGAAGCGAATGAGAGGTTGTTGCAGTGGGTAATGGCAAAGCAGAACTAGCAAAGCCAGAGCAAGATTACTACTTGCACCAAAAAGACCTTGCCTTTGGATTAGTTTATTTTGAGCAAGATTTTGTTTGGATCGGATAAGATGAGTTTTATTGTTGTGTAAATATGGTTGTGTAAATACGCAGTAATTGTAGCTAATCCCTCCACTGTGGCTTGCACCCTTGGCAATGTTGGCCATTTCCAGTTGTTCCCATAATGAGTACCCTCCATCCCAGGAATTCTTAGGGAAGGCTTATTCTAGTTTCAGAGCTGTGAGGTATCCCATTCATACGTTCATCTTCATAGGCCTCCATGATATAAATGCCTTTGCATTTTGTGAATATATTGCTTAAAAGAAAAATGTCATCTTATTTCTAAATGGCTAAGTGCAGATTTCAGCCTGTATTCCATAATTGATCAAAATGTCTTTGGTGTGGGGGAAAAATAAAGGAAAAAAAATGTCATTGGCATGAGAAACTCAAACAACAAGCTGTATTTGAGCCTTATTTTTGTGGGTTAGGAGCTGAAAGGGTGTTGGGAAGAGAAAAGGGTTATTACTTTTATTTGTGGATATTTGCCCCACTGATTTAAAATATGAATTTTAAATTTGAACTAGAAATGTTGGAATGCTTGAGTGTTAATTTCTGAACATCTTTGGTTTTTCCGAAAATAGGTTGGTTCTATTTTCCAAGGTTCGTGAAATGTGAAGTTTTTTTTTTCTTTCTTTTTTTTTTTTTTCTTCTTTTCTAAAGAGGCTCATTTTCAAATATTTTATTTAATGTGGTCTATAAATCTGAAGCATTTGGGTTTTTGGTTCCCGGCCAAACAGGTAATTTACACAGGAGGTGATTTTGAGGGGTGGCAGTGGCCCTGGCCAGGTGTCCCCCCACCCCATATCAAGTTGGCCAATACAGAAGAAAGGCACAAAGGAATTTGTACAGTCACAGTTTGGGGAGTGCAACCAAAATTGAATAAAAATTCATTGTTTGGAAACCATCAATGAAGGAAGAAACCCACTGGAATGTTTGTAATTACAAGTGGCACCTCTTTGTTTAAATTTCAGAGGCCACGGTTTCTTTTTCAGAGATTGAAATTGCAGACTCTAGCCAGCAGCTGCCGTTGTGGTTAATGGGCAGTTTCTCTTTGAAGGTCTTCCAGTGCTGGCCCTCTGAAGCTTGGGTGCATTTGGCCATAAACTAGGATTAGAAATAAAGGGAGATGTAGGCATTTATATACGTGCATGACTATAATGATATGTGGCCTTTATTGTCACTCAAAAGAGAAACTTGGCCTTAAGGTTGAGAGAAAGCAAGTGCCAAGAAAACCCTGTTTTGACTGACAGGTATCTTGAATGAGGTGATTATCTTAAAAGAAAGGTGGGTTGGGGAAAATTTTCTCTGTTCGTAGATATTTTACTAGAATGTAGTCACTTGACCCAACATTTTGATCCAGATATTTTAGAAATGTTAAATAGGCTTGAAATAAAAGTGCTGTGATACATATTTAAATGCTACTCAGTATTTGCAGTTGATATTCCAGTGACATGGACTTTTAAAAATGCCTACAAGAAGTATCTGGCCCTTGGCCAACTTCCTTTGGATGGTAGACTCTTCATGCCTTTTCTGGACAGTGTTGTCAAGTTGGAATTAAGTTATGCCATCCCTGGAGGGATTGGAGGACAATCTGCCTCCACCAAAAGGCTCACCAACCCCATCTCTCCCGTTGTCTGTTCCATATCTCCATTTGGCTGGGATTAACCTAACAGTTAATGTGTCAAAAGTGGAAGCTTTCATCTTTGTGCCATAGATAATAACTTTTCTCAAAGTCTCCATTATTGTAAGTGACACCATCATCATCCTAGTCTCCAAGACCCTAAATTTGGAGTGTTTTCTTTTCTCTTTAGCTTTTACTCTTGGACTAAAATTAAATGGGGTTATTTCCCTACAACATTCTCTGGAAACCTCAGTGACCTCTCTAAACGGTGTTTTGTCTACATGAGCTTACTAGCTAATTCCTCCATCCCAGCCTCTCTCTGCTGGTCAAAAAAGTACTCTGGACCACCCATCATAGCTCTCATGTTTTTTCGGGACAGGATTATGACTCTTCCCT
>RJWT010006904.1:17770-28449 GCA_004365215.1 Cuniculus paca | reverse complement strand
TTAGAGCCCAGGCCTGGCACCCCAGAAAGTGAGTGTGAAGCTAGTGATGGTCACCTTCTGCGCCTCCTCACAGCAGCAGTGGCATCCAGTGGGGCCAGCAGGCTGGAAGGCAAGGGCGTCTCTTGCCAGACTCCAGCCCTGGCCCACAGCCCTGTGCAACCTCCAAGCGGTGCTCTGCTGGGACACCGTGCTAGACACGGGGCACTGTCCTCTGCATGGGAACACAGGAGAAACCCTGACAGGGATGGGGTGTCGGCACCCCCAGGTCCTGGAAACCTGTGTCAAGAACTGTGGGCACCGCTTCCATGTGCTGGTGGCCAGCCAGGACTTCGTAGAGGGCGTGCTGGTGCGGACCATCCTGCCCAGGAACAACCCGCCCACCGTCGTGCACGACAAGGTGCTGAGCCTCATCCAGGTGCGTCCCAGGTGGGCAAGGAGCAGGGCAGGCACCACAGTGTCCACCGGCGGGTCCTCACCTGGGGCGTCCTGGACAGTCTGCGGGGCAGTCAGTCTCCGTGAACTGTGTGTGCTGGGCCTGCATGGAGCAAGGGCCAGCTGTCCAGGGAGGACATCCCTCTGGGTGATCCAGGAAGAAGCTGCGCAGTGGTCACCGGCCATGTCCCTTGTCCCCTCTCAGTCCTGGGCTGACGCCTTCCGCAGCTCACCTGACCTGACAGGCGTGGTGGCTGTCTATGAGGACCTGCGGAGGAAGGGCCTGGAGTTCCCCATGACAGACCTGGACATGCTGTCACCCATCCACACACCGCAGAGGGTGAGCGGTCCCTGCATGGGGATGGGCAGGACAGGACCCCTCAGGGCTGGTGCATAGGTCCCGCTTACCTGGCTCCTTCCCCCAGACTGTGTTCACTTCGGAGACCCCACCAGGACAGAACTCTCTAGGCTCTGAAGCCAGACAGCAAGGAGACCTGAGCCAGTGCCCCGCTCCCATGTCTGCCCCTACCACGCTGCCCAGTGACACGCCCATCACACCAACCCCTGAGCAGGTAAAGCGACAACCTTCGGGAACACCAGGGCTGGGCAGGGAGAGCCCCACAGCTGCAGGGTATGTTACTCCTGTTGGAGATGTGAGGCCCAGAGATGTGGAGTCACACAGCTCACTAGAGACAGCTGGGGTCCGAGTGCAAGTCTAACTCCTGGCAGGCGCATCCGGAAGCCAGCTGTCAACTCCTCTGACCCATGTGGTGCCCACTGTGGAGGGGTATGGTCTGAGCCTAGGCGGTGGCCAAAATGGCTTTAGAACAGCTGAACAAAAAGCGAAAACTGACTTTGCATTGCACCATGCTGCCTCCCTCCCACAAAGCCACAGGGAAAATCTTTGGGACTGAGGGCCTCTGGGCCTCAGTCTTCCCTGCCCACCCTTGACCGTGAGCTGCTGAAGCTGCCTACCTGCAGAGGCCCTCACCGGCTGGGTCGTGGGCTGCCAGTGTTGGGGATTTCACAGACACAGGCCCTCATCACCAAGCACCTGCTGGGTGAGCCGAGGATGACCAAGGCCTGCCCTCCGGCAGGTGTCCCCACCAGGCACTGTGTGTGTTACTCCGATTTCACCTCTCTTGGAAGAGAAACATCTGTGTTTTGCTACATTAGCAAGTGACCTCCCAGAGTTACAAATATGACTAGAGAAGTCTTGTTAACTGGACAAAATGATTAAAGCTGCTGAAAATTGTAAAACCAGCTGGGCAGATGGTGCCTATCTGTGGTCCCAGGTCTGGGGGCTGGAGCTGAGGCAGAGGATCACAAGTTCAAGGCCATCCCAGGCAACTTGACAGAAAAGGGCTGGGAGTATAGCTCAGTGATAGAGTGCTTGCCCAGAGCAGGTGAGGCCTGGGTTTCTTCCCAGCACCACAAAAAAGAAAAGGTAGTGTAAAACCTGGTAATCCCCAGCATTCCCTCCCTGGTTATGATTTCACCCAGTTTTCCTAACCCTAGCATCTGTGTGCCCTTGACTGACAGCTTCCCGTGCTGGAAGCTTCTTGATGAGCAGAACAGGGTGCATGTTGCCCCGAGCTGCAGTCCTCTCTGTCTCCTGAGACGTACATGGATGATCTGGTGCTCCAAGACATGACTCCTGGGCTCCTCTGTGGCTGGGCGTCTGGCTTGGCGGTGTCAGGCTGGTGGTCAGAAGCTTCTTGACCACTCATGCAAGGTGGTCATTAAGAGGCCACATCACCAAGCATCCTGTGGGCACAGGTGTCTGGGCAGGAGTGAATTTGTTCCTGGTCTCTGTGCTCCGTTTGTTTGCCTGTAAACACTGGGGATAATGAGATCTCCCCTGACAACCATTAAATGGCAATTTGTGTTAAGTGCTTGGCACGTATTAAGTACACAGTCATAGCTGCCATCACACTCGTGATAATTTTACACGGTGCAATCACACAGCACGGGATATGCCAGCACTTCCCAGACCGTTGTCCTCCGGCTGCTGTACCCATGCACTGTCCCATGGTGAAGGGTTCTAGTGGGTTTGGGACCTGTCATAGGACTCTTGTCCGTGCAGTACCTGTGAGGTCCCACACATGCGCCAAGGACTTGCAAAGCCCTCTTGAGGACTGCACCACACCACTGGCAGTGTGGGCCCAGGCCTGGGGCCCAGGGTCCCTTCAGTCACTGGAACAAGTGTTGCTTCTGAGTCTTGCACTCAGGTGGTGGCCGGGCCAGGCCGTGCCAGGACTCAGCCTGGGATGACCCTGTGACAGTAAAACAGGATGGGAGCCAAACAGAGTCCCAAGCCCTTGGGGAGAGGGCATCGCTTCCACCGCCTGCCCCGCCAGGAGGAGAGCACAGAGCCCAGCCCTCCAGCACAGAGCGGAGGCCCATAGCCTCTCCAGGGCCTCATTAGCAGCCCTTGGTCTCAGAGGAGAGGCCGTGCCCTTCCAGCCACACCCATAGATCACTCCTTCCCTGGGCTGCTTTCCTGCACTGATTTCGGGTTTGGCCGGGTTGGCGATGGCAGCGGTGGGTGGCATCCACCTGTGAGGGGCTGGTGGGCTCTGTCCCTCCACGACCTCTCACCTCCTCACCTGCCTTTCAGATCGGGAAGCTGCGCAGCGAGCTGGAGCTGGTGAGTGGGAATGTGCGTGTCATGTCAGAGATGCTGACAGAGCTGGCACCCACCCAGGCGGAGCCCGCCGACCTGGAGCTCCTGCAGGTGAGCAGGCACCCTCCCCATCTTCCCAGGTCCTCTGGGCTCTGTAGGTGGGCATTCAGATGCAGGTTAGCCCTTCTGTTCAGTGCCTCAGTTTCTTTATATGCAGGGTTGCTCTGGTACCCACGTTGGAAATGAGAATCAAAGGCAGTGGGGGTTTTTTTGTGGGGGGAGGGCTTGGGGTTTTCTTTGTTTCTTTGTTTGAGATAGGGTCTCACTGTGTAGCTGAGCCTGGCCTCAAACTCAGAGTGATCCTCCTGCCTCAGCCGAGTACTGAGATTACAGGCATGTGCCACCACACCTGGCAAAGGCAGTGTTTCCTGTAAAACCCCCAGTTGGTGACAGTCAACTCCTGGGTTAGTCCTAGGAAGGGCTGGGGTGACAGGCACTGAGAGAACAAGGGAGCTGTGGCTTTCCTTGTGTGCAGTGTCCCTCGCCATCCTGGCCCCAGCTAGTGGCCACTGTAGCGAAAGCGGCGATGCTTGGGAACCTACCTGCTCCATGGAGTGTGGTCCGCATGGGCACCGGGAAGGCTGGGAACCCAAGGCCCAGAACCCCCTGAGTCCATGGCAGATGGCCAAGTGTGCCCAGCCAATGCACCTGCTCTCCGTGTCCCTCCCTCCATGTCCCTGCCAAGGCTCCTGTGGGCCGGCCAGGAGAAGGGGAGCAGACACAGATCTAAGAAGTCTCTGTGGGGGACGCTGCTGTGCGGGTGGCTTCCCCAGGCCCAGCCATGGCCCCTCAGGCATGAGTGATCTGGGGTTCAGAACTGCCAGCTCCTGTGCAGGGGCTCCCTGTGTGCTGGCTCTGAGGACATGCCTATGCTCTGAGGGAAACTGAGGACAGGCCTGGCCACATGCGAGTGGGCAGCAGAGCTGGGCTTGGAATCAGATCTGGCTCCCAGGGCTGCGGTTGTAACTACACGGCTGGCGAGGAAATGGGCCCAAAGCCCCCATGGGCATGGTCACTGTCATGGTGGGAAGGAAGCAGCAGCACATGGCAGAGCGAGCCCCAGGTACTGGAGAGCCAAGGTGGCTGCTGTGGCAGGGCTGCTCTTGATCCCTGCTGGCTGGGCCCTGGCACCAGGCCCCACGGTGGGCATCAGACGACAACAGCAGCCATCTTCACGCAACCACAAGGCCGCGGTGTGTGTGCTCCTTCCCAAGCGACTTGCAGTCAGTCAGTGGTGTGGTGACCAAGGCAGGTGGACCCTGGGATGGAGGGAAGACAGCAGTGGGGAATGAGAGGGAGTGAGATGGAACCTGTGCTGCCGTCTTAGTTTTGAGACCTCAGACTGAGTGAAGGGTACAGAAACTCAATGCTGTCTTTGCAGCTTTTTTGAAAAGCTAAGATTATTGCAAAAATGGACAGTTTACTTGGAAATTCATCAGTGAACTGGGCATGGTGGCCACACCTGTAATCCCAGCACTCGGGAGGCTGAGGCAAGAGACTGAGGCAAAATCACTGAGTTTGAGGCTAGCCTGGATTACATGTCGAGACCCTGTCCCTAAAAAACAAAAAAGAAATCCATCACTGATAAAAACTGAACAGTGGTTATGTGTTCACCAGAAAAGGAAGTAGAGAACTCAGCAGCCTCCTCTTATGCAGAGATAATGGAGAAGCCACCTGAGGTCTGCACTCAGCCCACGGAGCCAGCAGCATAGTCAGCATGCTGGAATTTCCTGTTTTAAACTTAGGATGTGGCCAGGAATGGTGGCATGTGCCAGTAACCCAGCACTTGGGAGGCTGAGGCAGGAGGACCACTTGAGCCTAGGCACAGGAGGACTGTCTGAGCAACACAGCAAGACCCCGTCTCAGAACTAATTCACTGAACTCACGTTAGTGTAGAATGCTTAGAGGTGAAATTCAAGTTCATGTGGTAGAACCCAAGCCCGTTCCATGGAAGTCCAGTTGAAGGACTGCCCCCAGCCCAAGCCAGCGCAGGGCCAGAGTGAGCCCAGGAGAGCTGGGTGTCACTTCCTGCCCACAGGAGCTACACCAGACATGCCGCGCCATGCAGCAGCGGGTCCTGGAGCTCATCCCGTGCATCTCCAACGAGCAGCTGACGGAGGAGCTGCTCATGGTCAATGACAACCTCAACAACGTCTTCCTGCGCCACGAGAGGTAAGGCTTATCCCTTTGCCCCAGCCGCCTCTGTCTCAGACCCCAGGCAGGCCACCAAGGATGCGTGCCCTTAGTACCCGCCCAGAGCCAGAGCTGGCCTTACAGCTGCACAGGTCCCCGCCGCACCACTTCCTGCTTCTTCGGAGTGAGGGGTGCACTATCACATGACAAGGGCATGAGGGTGTGCACGGGTCTCCAGGCGGTGGGGACACACGTGTGCATGAGACCTGTGGTTTGGGGAGCTCAGCAGCACAGTCTGCCCCTGACAGGCGTCTTCTCTCTTACAGATTTGAGCGGTTCCGGACAGGCCAGACTGCCAAGGTAAAGGGCATGTGGCTCTGCCTGGCCGTGCTGTGGGGCAGGATGGTGGGGGCATCTCCTGACTTACAGCACAGCCCCATGGGGAAATGGTGCAACCACCAGTGGGTGCCCCAGGACCCTGAACCCCACGTGCAGCTGAGTTCCCTGGGTGGAGGGAGAGAAGTGGCGGGGGGTTCTGTGCTTGGGCAGAGAGAGTGCTGTAAGCAGAAGGGCAATAGTGTCCACCTTTCCCAGGCCCCCAGGGAGGCGGATCTGGCAGCTGACCTGATCAACATGGGCGCTGACCCCATGGCCACCAGCAGCCTGGAGTCCCAGCTGGCCGGAATGAGTAAGGATGGCAGCCTCACCCCTGGGGCCTGGGCTGAGCCTTGTACAGTTAGGTACTGCTTGTGAGCCCGTGAATCTTAGAGCCCCTGCTCCTCTGCAGTTGCCTGGAGACCGCGTTCTCCAGGTGACCATGCAGCCAGGCCTGAGCTAGTGACTTGCTCTCACTATACCTCTCAGCTCCTGCACAGCAGAGGACCTGGCCAGCTAACCCTAGACTGGGCTGAGACCCGTACCAGCCCAGGGGCCTCTCCCCACCCCTGTCCCTCCCTGTCAGTATTAGCAGCTGTCTCTGTGTCACTGGGATTGGCTGTAATATTATCCAAGCCCTAGGACGTTATTCGGATCCCACTTTGAGTTTCTGCAACTACTCTTTTCCCTTTGGCAGTAGTGAGTCTTGCACTGAGCAACACTCTCAGTCCTTTTATCTTGTGACAGTGTTTCACTAAATTGCTGCATTTCCCAGGCTGAGTTTGAATTTGTGATCCTCCTGCCTCAGACTCCCAGAGTTCTGGGATTATAGGCAGGCACCACCACGCCCAGTACACTTCTTGACAAGCCGTATCTGATTGCTATCCTGCTCAGCCAGTTCCTGTCTGCAGCAGATGCTGCACAGCATGTTTCCTGTCCCCTGACTCTCAGGGTCCAGGAGGGTGGCTGTCCCCCTCCTCAGGCAGCTCCTGCAGCACCAAGCCCTGGACCTAGCAGGGGGACACAAGGACAGCAAGTGGTCTCTCACTGGCCCTTCTGTCCTTGTAGACCTGGGCTCCAGCAGTGTGCGGGCTGGGCTGCAGTCCCTGGAGGCTTCAGGGCGACTGGAGGACGAGTTTGACATGTTTGCACTGACACGTGGCAGCTCTCTGGCTGACCAGCGGAAAGAGTGAGTGGCCCGACCTGCCCAGTCCCCTTCGAGAGAAGTGCTGATCCTGGGAGAGTGTGTCAGGGACCCCATGCCTGGCTGGGTGTAGCCCCTCCATCAGTTGTGCATGACCCCAAAGCCCTACGGTTAGGACAGACCACACACCCCCATCTCAGGCAGGCGTCAGGGCCAAGCGGCAGGTGGCTGGCATCTGGCAGCTCTAGGTTAGGAGCCAGGGGCTATCTGATTCCAAAAAATGGCATCTCCAGGGTCCTTGTCCGCACTGTCCTGTCCAGGCTACACCAGGCCCCCTGAGCCAGGGACAGTGCCTAGAATACCCACCATAGTCCCTCCCAGCTTCAGTAGCATCCTTGTGCCACTCGCGTGTGCTCTCTGCCACAGAGCTGGGACCACCCTTTTCAGGGACAGCTTCCAGCTGGGGACCTCCGTGTGCCTGGGCAGGGGAACCCTGCGCTTGTTCCTTTTGTGCCCTGCTGACGACCCCAGGACTGATTCCTATAGCAAGGGATGCTGTAGAGTAGATGGAGGGGCCTCCTCACCACTCCTGTGGCCCCTTAGTGTCACTCTGGTTGTTTGGGGACACTCCCTGCCATCGATGCACTGACAGCTGGGGGCTCTGCTGTACCTGCAGACCCAAGTGAAGTCTCATCTGCGAGACCCACGGGCATGATGTGAGCTGCCTTCCTCTCCCCTGAACAGTCTACACCCAGGCCAGGGCTTAGGGCCCAGGAAACGCCCTTGCCTTGGAGTTCAGGTTGTTACTGAGGCTGCAGTGCAGCTGGAGGCTGATGAGCCCCCCGGGACATGCGGCAGGGGATGGCCCGTCCTCTCAGGCCCTGTGGTGGCACTGGTTGCATTCAGCCTGGAGGGGAGGCTGGTTCATGCCATCCCCATGTAAATGCTGTGCTGGACGCCCCATGGGGGTCAGGAGGTAGAAGGAGGGGTGCCTGCCCCATACAGGTGCCTGTATAGGAGCGAAGGGGCAGAGGCTGGGAGGGCAGCTGGTGTCCTCCTGAGAAGGCAGGAGCCATCGAGGGAAGGGCTTTCTCTGCACATTGGCATCTTGCAGGCTGTCCCCAGGGACAGCCTCTCCTGGCCCTTGGCCTGGCTGCCCACCCTTGACAGTGTCCCACCCCTCCTGCCAGGCAGCACTCCCCACCTTTCCCCACCCCCATCCTGGGTGTGGCTGAATCCAGGCTGTACCTGGACAGAGTGGCCCAGGGTCTCAGCCATGAAGATGGTCTGGCCCAGGGACTGTGTGCAGGGTGGGATAGCAGTTCCAAGACGCAGGTCCTCCTGAGTCAGGGAGTGAAGCTTCTGAGTGGGTCTCGTGAGACCCACGTTCCCCTGGCAGGCGGATGGCCTCACACTCTCGGCTCACAGACCTCCAGGACGGGTGTGCCATCTGCATTCAACCTTGCTCCCCAGCCAGCCCTCGCCATGCAGGTGGCCCTGCTGTGGTCAGCAGCTCACTCACGTTCACGGGACGGGGTGACAGCTGTGTTCCTTTCTGGCTACCTGGGGATGTGTGGGAGCCCTAGTGATAGCCTCTTGCACTCCAAGGAAGGCACTGTGTTGGCTCCACCCTGACTGTGCTGGCCCTACCTCTCCACACCACCCTGGCCATTCAGAGCAAGAACAGGGCTTTTCCAGCACTGGGTCAGGTCCCACTGCAGGGTGGGCAGATTCCCAAGCCCCACGTGTCCTGTCTGCTACACCCTGGATGGCCTCCTGCTGCCCGAGAGCCTCCACCTGTACACACCACCTTCCCTTCCTGCCAGCAGCCAAGGCCCAGCCCCACTCCCGTGCTGCAGCTGTCTCCTAGGGATGGCCCTACAGAGGGGCCATGGACTGGAATTTCTTCCCCAGGTACAGCTGCCACAGAGCACAGTCGTAACATCTTAGCTGAGGATGGTTCAGCAAGGGTCCCCAGGGCCGTCTGCATGAGGACATGGCCGCTGAGTACTCTGAGTCCCTCTGCCTGCCCAGATCTGTCTGGTCACAGCCATTGGCAGTCTTGTACCCGCTTCTGGGCAAACCCTTCCTGGATGCTCAGAGCCTTTGCTGGTGTCTGTCCTAGTAATGAGTGCCCCGCCCAGTTCCCAGAGGCCAGAGGTGGCCCTTCCCTGCAGGCCTGGCCAGTAGGAACACTGGACCAAGCCTGTCCTACTCGGGGTCTTGCCCTCCCTCTGTCCTGCATCCCCTGGCTGACCCACAGTGCAGGAGCAGCACCTGATGGCTACATGGCCTCTGTGTTTCAGGGTCAAATATGAAGCCCCCCAGGCAACGAACGGGCTGGCTGGGGCCCTGGACGCCCGGCAGCAAAGCACTGGCGCAGTAAGCAGAGCACCCTGTTCCCCGAGGGGCTCCCACAGGAAGGCGGGGCTTGACTCAGACCTGGGATCCACCACCCAGCAGAGCACCTAAGGCTTCTGAGCCACACAGGGCTGCTCAGAGGAGTACACTTCAGGGCGCTTGGCTTTCAGGCGTGACGCAGGTCAGGGACCAGCTCTCCTGGCTCCCATACCTGCACACAGCAAACCACAGGTGACGCAGGTGCACGCACAGCGACACATGCACATGAGCACACTCTGCAGCTCCACCTGCACACAGACACACCCGCCCAGCTCCACTTACAAAGGTGTACACACACAACACCACGTGTGTGCCTGCTCACGTAACTCCACCTGCAGACACATACGCACATATGGGGCCAGGACCCAGGCCACACCTCCTGCTTCCCCAGCTGCTGGGGGCACTGCCTGCCTGGTACTGGGGAGCAGGCCATGTCCTTCCTGGCCCTAGTCCACCTGGAGAAGGACCCCCTATCTTCCCAGAGGGCGGTCCTCACCACTGTGCTGGTCACCAATGCAGAGGCCATCAAGGAAGGAGGTCCATCCTTGCCCGGGAGGCAGCCGTCATGGCAGAGACCACATCTCCATGGGGAGCCTGCCTCTGGGGCCACCCTCCTCGTCTTCTGGGCCACCCCACCCTGCCGCCTGAAGGAGACAATGGTCCATGCCTGGAGCCCCTTGGTGACCACAGGCCCTGCCTAGGCTGCAAGGACCCTGTCCCATCTCTGCCTGACATATGCACCCACACACAGCCCAGCCCCAGTCAGAATGGAGCCTGAGGTCTACACCCCAGCAGTGCAGGAGGAGGGGCACTAACCTCTCACTTCGCCCCATCTTCCTCCAGATCCCCACCACCCAGGCCAGCCTCATGGAGGACATTGAGCAGTGGCTGTCCACGGACGTGGTGAGTCGGGTGCCTTATCCACCTGAGAATGAGCAGCTGTGAGGCCAGGCTGGAGACCAGCAGTGCTCCTGGCCTGTCTCTGGCCTGGGCACAATGCACTGTGTGAGCTTCCCACCACTCTGAGACACTGTGGCCATCTGTGTCACATCAGAAGGCAGATGGCTGCCCCATGGGGCCCTCTTCTTACTGGGAGGAGGTGGCCGGGGGTGCCTGAGACGGGCTGCAGGCCAGGCGGCCCCCAGACCCAGCCTCAGGGAGGAGGCTCAGGTTCAATGGGGCCCGCCTCAGCTCTAGCACCACAGTTATGTGCCTGGGGGTCAGCTTGCCTCTGTGAGGCCATACTAGGATTGAGGGTGCACTGGGACCCACGAGTCAGGTTCAGCCCTCACATGGTAAAGGACCAGCTGAGGCCTAGGGGTATCAAGGGATGCACGGCTCAGAAAGTGGGCCAAGGTTGGGCCAGCTGGTGTCAGCCTTGCGTAGTGTCAGCCCTACAAGACCTATCACCCTGACCTGTGACCCTTCCTTCTGCACCCTAGGGGACTGATGCAGAGGACCCCACAGGGGGCGTCACCAGCGAAGGTAATAACCCAGCCTGCCTGCCCA
>RJWT010006904.1:0-17670 GCA_004365215.1 Cuniculus paca | reverse complement strand
CGCTGTTCGCCCTGTGAGCTGGCCGGGCTGCTCTGGGGGGCTATGCAAGGAGCTCTCCTCTGGGACCCCGCCATTCCTGCCTCTTCCTCGCCCCAACCCAAGACTGCTGAGAACTGGAGACTGTTGGGGGGCTGCCCTTCTCCGGCCGGTCTGGGTCTGGGGGAGCCGTGTCGCATATGAAGCTGAATGTGGACCCCCTGCTGCCAGAGGCCTCCGGGACGCCAGGCTGCTCCTGGCACTGCCTCTCCCCTCTCCTAGGGGCTCCAGCTGCCCAACAAGCCCTGGTGGCAGAGTCTCTTGTACAGGGACAGGTGCCTTTTGTGCCCCAAATAAAGGTAGAAAGCCATCGGCCAGCAGGTGTTTAGATTGCAGTCAAGGAGCAGTGCGGGCTGCGTATCATCGCAGCAGGGGAGGAGAAGCCGGGGTCCCAGCCTGGTCATGTCCAGTCTCTGGATGAGGGCATTGCCCTCTGGTCTTGGAGTACCAGCCTTCTGGGTCAGCTGTGCCCCAGGCTCTGGGGCACAGCCAGGGGGAGGTGGTCGGCCCCCAGGTGAAGGCCAGGCCTGCCCAGCCCCCGAGGTGAGGCCTGGGCTGCAGGAACTTGGGACAGGCCCTAGGGGCCTCGGCAGTACCCCATTGGTGCTGGAGCCGCTCCGCCCTGCACACCCAGCCCCACCCATACCCAGACTGGGTGAACACACTGGCCCTGCCCTTCCCCTCCACTCCACTCATTCCTGGCCCCGCCCCTCCACCGCTCATCATGGCCCATTCTGTCTGATGGGGAAACGGAGGCAGGGGCTGGACTGGCCACGTCCTGCATCGTCCCGGAGCCCTGGACTGTCCTTTTGCAATGGCTCTGCCTGGGACAGGTGGGTACAAGGGCAGGGTCAGGCTGGGTTCCAGGAGGGGCCAGAGTCCCCTGGTTTTCATGACCACCGTGGCTCCCACACTCTGTCCCCAGGTTGGTTACCGGGCCGTTCTGTGCCTTAGTTTCCCAAGTGTGAAGTGGACTGCTTCCGGCCTCACTCTTCAGGGTCCTGGTGAGGGGCCTGGGTGGCAGCTGCAGAGTAGCCTCCTGGGAGCTGTCCCTCTGGCACCTGCTGCTCTAGCACACCTGTGTCCCTGGTGACCACGAGGTGGCAGCAGCGAGGGTGAGAGTGAGTGTAGGGTGGTCCAGCAGCCCTGTCCCCTCTGCACTTACCAGACTCCCAAGCCATTTGGAGTGGGGTTCAGTGAGCCCCAGAGCCACATGTTCCTGGGGGGGGGCTCCCTCCTCTTGCAGCCACAAGTGGATCCCAAACCACTGTCTCTTCTTCTGCCCTCAGGGTCCAAGTTCCCCAGGCTGGGCTCATGCTTGTGACCCCCCTTGCTGCTCCTCTTACCCTCCTCCAGGCTCCCGTAGTCTCCCCTGCTCAACACCCTCGGGACAGGAAGTGAGGTCCATGCCCTGCCATCCACACGCACACCTGGTACCCACACAGTCCTGGGCCCTGCACCTCCTGTAACCCCCAGTCTGCGTGCTGGCATGTGAGGCCCAGATGGGCCGAGCCTGGCCTGCAGCGAGACTCCCCACCGCGTATGTGACCTGTGACCTCAGTTTCTCTCCACTGCCTGAGAACTCTGCCTTCCAAGGTCCAGGGGGTTGTGGGCAGGGTGATGGAGAGGGTCCACACAGCTGCTGCCATGGCTTGGGGCAACCCAGTGGAACTCCCTGCCCCGAGCCCAGGCAAATTACATGCACCCACAGAATATGTGCAGGGATGGGGACCAGGACTGGGGGGTCCTGGCTGGGTGCCCCACCAGCTTGAGGCTCCGTGCTTGCCTGGACAGCATCCAGGTACCTGTCTAGCACATTGCTCAATTTGGGCCAAACCCTTTGCTAACCCTGGACCTCAGTTTCCTTGGCCCCTCAACTCTGCTGTCCTGGCCACTGGGCCCCCGACCTCCACATCCTCCTGTCCAGAAAATGAATAAAATGCAAGAGAAACTCAACATCTACCGAGATGGAATGGGCTGAGGCGCCGCTCCAGGAGCACTCGGCCTCCAGCACCAGCAGCCAAGAGCAAATTAGCATTGCCTAACTGTGTCACAACGTTGGTTAACACTGACACCAGCTCGCCCCCACGGAAGAGAAGCCTGGGGCCCAGAGCCAGGCTGTCGCGGGGCCAGGGCCCCCGCACTGTCCCCCAGCTGTGCTGACAGCTCAGGTCTCAGCACTGCCCTTAGCAAAGGGAAGGTCCCAGCTACTTAACTGCCCTGGCCAACTGTGGCATCTGAGCTTGTGGCACCCTTTTCCAGTGGCAGGGTAAACTGTCCATGGCACAGAGGCTGGGGCCCAGTGCAGCCCCACCCTGTGCCAGAGTGAGCCCACCTTCCCAGCCTGCCACACCACCACACAGGGCCAAGGCCAAATGCTTCCTGGGTCTTGGGTGGGTGCCTTGTACCCACAGAGGTCACAGCCTGTCCCAGCAGCTCCTGAGCTGGTTCTGAGCGGAGGAAGGAGGAAGTGGTTGGGCTTGTCCTGGCCTCCATAGACCTCAGTTTCCTCAACAGTGCTGGGTGGAGGTAGGCCATCGCCATGGTCCAGGCCAGGCTGTGCCAGGAGCTGTGCGGTCCCCACACTTACCCATCCGGTCATCAGGGCAGGCCCTTCTGTAGGTAAGCAGTCATGAAATCTCTGTCACTTCATTTACTTTTTTTTTTTTGGTACTACTGGGAATTGACCTTGCACTTTTCAGGCAGGCACGATGCCACTGAACTATATCCCCAGCCCCTGAACTCTTAAGTTTTAAAATAACACTGTTAAAAATTTTTGACACAGGTTCTTGCTATGTAGCTGAGGCTGTCCTTGAACTCACTACATAGCCCAGGCTGGTCTTGAACTCATAAAGATCGTCCTGGCTCAGCCTCCCAATTCGCTGGGATTACAGGTATGTGCTACCACTCTTGGCTAAAAATAACACATTTAAAACCTACAATTATGCCAGGGATATAGCACAGTGCCTGCCTGGCAAGCTTTGAAGTCGTGAGTTTGATCCCTGGTACAAAAAAAAAGTCTACAGTTAGGAATTAAGGCATGAGCCATTGTCCAACATTTAAACTGATAATCCCTAAGCCAAGAGACAGCTCTGCTAACATTTCAGGTGTTTCTCAGTTAGGCGCTGTGAGCTGTGCGCCGCGAGGAGCTGCACACAGGACTATGTGAAGGGCAGTGAGCACGTGGATTTCCCCGTCCCTTTCCACGCAAGCTCTGGCGTTGCAGTGCTTCTATTTTTTGTTTAGCATAAGTGTTCCCCAGATTACTAAGAGCTCCTAGTAGACAGCATTTCAGAAGTGCTGTCTGGGAATCCACCAAAGGGCTGTTTCTAACCTCTGTGCAGTGCTTTTGCTTTTCCGTCATCCTGGCAATACATCATTGTTTTAGTTTTTTGAGACAGGGTCTCTCTGTAGTCCAAGCTAGCCTTGAACTCACTGTGTAGCCCAGGGTAGCCTTGAACTTGTCAAGATCCTCCTGCCTCAGCCTCCTGAGTGGTGAATCACAGGAATGTGCACCGTGCCTGGACCCAGCATCACTTTTCTGTCTGTGCCCCACCTTTTGTTGGCATGGACCTGTCCTGAGCACAGCTTCCCACGATCTTCAATAAACACTACCAGCTGTGCCCTGACAACCCTCTGCTCACTGTACAGGGGTCTGGGCTACACCTGCCCATTATGAGGTGACAGGGCTGTGAGGGTTGGATGGCAGCGCCTGATGGGCTAGGGTGCAGCTCAGAGCCCTGGCCCCACACACCTGGGACCCTCGGCAGCTTCTCAAGCACCCCAGGAGAAAGTGAAAGGGTGTCCAGCTTTGCGGCTGCTTCATGCAAAGTGACAGGGCCGGGATATAATTCATGTGATAACCAACAGAGGACGTTGCAAAGCAGAAGCAAGAGGCCTCAAGGTTTTCATTTGTTCAGTGGTGCTGGGGACTGGACCCAGGCCCTCTACCCTGGGCTACATCCCCACATGGGGACACTGGGCCTCAGAGGTGACTCTGTGTGCTCAATCCAGGTGGAGGCCAAAGTACCATCAGTCAGGCAGCTGCCACCCTGCTGTGGGGGGGGGGGACGGTCTGGAGACCGCCCAACCTGGGGCCCCCTGACCTGCCCCACCCCGTGACCTCAGAGTGCCCCCGAGGCGGCCGTCCCCGCCGTGGAGCCGGTGCAGTGCGGGATGGGCTGGACAGAGACCCCTGCCTGTCTCTAGCCCTGCGCAGCCACGGCTGCAGCTGCTGCAGGGCCTCTCCTTCTTGCTGAGTCATAGTCAGTCTGAGCCTGCTGAGTCACGATTGCCGCCCTGCTGAGTCAGTCTAACCCGGGAAGTCAGACCTGGGAAGGGCCTGCTGACGTGTGGGGCCACGAGTACGGGGTTCCCAGGCCACCGCGGCACAGCACGCCCCGCCCAGCCCCCCCCCGACTCCTGCTCGGCCAGAGGGCAGACCAGCGTGTGCAGGTGGTGTTTCCCCGGAGCTCCTCTGAGCGCTGCGGTCACTTCAAACAGAAGTTCACTGTTTTTGAGTGAACAGTAAAGATGAGGACCCTGAGATTCCCAAATCCTAGTGGAGAGCAAGGTTCCAGGTTCATCAGTTGTCAGGCGACCCTACCCCCCTGGCTCCCCAGAAAGGCTACACAGGAAACCGGCAGGGTCCGGAAGGGGAACTGGGGCCTGGCCCAGCACAGAGCCCTCGCCAGCCTGCTGTCCTGCACCCGGCGGCGCTGGCCTCCTCCACACCGCGTCCCCAGCCCATCCTGTTTTTAATTCTCCTTTTGTCAAATGAGGAAACAAGTGTGGGGGTTCAGAGTGCACAGCTGGTCAGGCTGTAGCCAGCACTACGAGGTGGAACTTGAACAGATTTTTTCCTTAAGTGGCTACCATCTTCCTGAGGTGAGGGCATGAGCAGCTGCCCCACTTCCCCTCTCGTCCAAGGACTGGACACAGTGTGCTGGTCCTGGCACTGGCAGGCCCAGCCCCGAGGTCTGGGCCCAGGGAGGATGGAAGTAGCCCGAAAATGTTCACGGTTCTGTTCTCTTCCCTCCCACACTGTTTCTTGTTTCTTTTCTTTTTTTGAGAGAGGGTCGCACTATGTAGCCCAGGCCGGCCTCGAACTCACAGGATCCCCCTTGCCTCAGCCTCCTAAGCGGTGGAATCACAGGCGTGCGTCACCATGCCCAGCATGTTGTTCGTGTGTGTGTTTTGATATCAGGAATTGAACTCAGGACCTTGCCTTCCCAGGCAGGTACTGTGCTGCTGAGCTACATCCCCAGCCCCCTGTCCTTTGTTAAGAGACAGGCCTGACCACCTGTACAGGTGACATGCTGATTTGAGGCGCATCCACGCTGCAGCTTTGTCCTTTTCATCTGGCCTCCTCTGACTTGGTTGTACCAAGCTGTGGGCCACTCCTTCAGCAGCCTGCATTCTGCTGGGGACCCTCAGGTGGCTGGGGTAGCCCTGATGGCCAGGGTCTCAGGGCAGTGGTCAGGCTCCATCCAGAGGGCCAGCTGGGGTTCTGCACCTCCCTGAGCATGACCCTGTCTAGCATGACCCTGTCTGGCTGTGCCCCTCACTGCCTGGGTTGGGGGTCATGGGAGCACAGGACCAGGACCTCATGGCACAGCGGGGGCAGCTCAGAGCCACAGGTGAAGGGGCCCAGGCCGGGTCTGCCTCATAGCTTCCTGGAGACAGAAGTGGCACAAGGCATACTATTTGTGTAAAGTACCCAGGGTGCTGAGCTTTGACACGCACGCTTCGAAATCCACAAACCCATTTCCAGGCTGGCCCATGACTCCCTGGAGCGCTCCCAAGGCCTTGAGGCCCAGCCTCCACTGGGAGCCCATTATCTGGAATTTTATGTAATTTTTAAATTTTTATTTATTTGCTTATTTATTTTTTGAAACAGGGTCTCACTGTGTAACCAGGCTGGCCTCAAATTTGCTGTGTAGCCCAAGCTGGCCTCAAATTGAGGCAATCCTCCTGCCTCTGCCTCCAGAGTGCTGGGGTTACATGTGTGGCCACCACACCCAGCTGTATTATCTGGCATCTTAAGACACACGGAGCTAACGGTGAGTGTGCAGCTGGGACAGGTCAGTCGTTCCTCCCTTAGTGCTGAGCCCACACCACAAAGCATGTGTCCATTCACCTGCTGATGGACGTGGGGTCTACCCCCCTGGGACTCTCACAGACAGGGTCTAGGACACCCTGCGCACGTATGCTCTTGGACCTGGCTCTTACTTCCTGTCGGTAAACATGGAGGTGGGGACCTGCCCCTCTGCTGGGTGTTCGCCTAGCTTATCAAAGGACTGCCACGTGACTGCACAGCGGTCCCACTCGAGGAACCTGCCCTTCCACCTCCCAGCTCTCTGGCTGGGAGCCTGGAAATTGCACTGACAAAAGGTATGAGAAGGCTGGGGCTATAGCTCTACGGCACGGCGCCTGCCTGGCAAGTGCAAGGTCCTGAGTTTGATTCTTGGTACCAAAAACAAATGAAAAAGATGTGAAAAGTTCAATTCCCAGTACCACCAAAAAAAAAAAAAAGTGAAAAGGTCAAGTCCTGCCTGGGCAACTTCCTGAGACAAAAACAAACAAAAGTAAATAAAGGACTGGGAGCCAGGCGTGGTGATGCACACCTGTAATCCCAGCATTCGAGAAGCTGAGGCAGAAGGATCACTGAGTTTGAGGCCAGCCTGGACTACACAGCAAGACCCTGTTTCATAAAACAACAACAAAAAAAAACATGAAATACCTCAATGTGGAGGCCTTGGGGTCAGTCAATGAACAATTAAACAGGACCTGTTCCTGGCCACGCCTGGGAGGAGCTCAGTGGTGAAATGGGGGAGGACATTGGCTGAGCCAGGTACCACTTTTTCGGGTCCCTTTCCTGGAGGTGAGAATGGCAGGGCCCAGAGCTTTGGGTCTGCTGTTCCTCACTCGTCTTCAGCTCAAAATAACCCTGGTGCCAATGGGGCATCCCTCAGGGGATGCAGCCCATGGCCCTCTCTGCTTCATCTACCTGTGAGTGTGTGTGTGTGTGTGTGTGTGTGTGTGTGTGTGTGTGCGCGCGCGCGCGCGCGCGCGCACGCATGCGCACAGTGCTGGGCTGGACCCGGACCTCCAACACGCTAGGCAGGTGGTCTACCTCTGAGTTGCATGCCTGACTTCTTGTTTTGCCTTTTGAGTCTGTATCTTTCTATTTGCCCCAGGCTGGCCTTGAA
This sequence comes from Cuniculus paca, assembly GCA_004365215.1. Taxonomy (NCBI): domain Eukaryota; kingdom Metazoa; phylum Chordata; class Mammalia; order Rodentia; family Cuniculidae; genus Cuniculus; species Cuniculus paca. Next base: position 10,423 of record RJWT010006904.1, on the reverse strand, counting down.
CTTTGTGGGATTTTTTGGGGGTGGGGGGATAGGAGGAGGGAGTCGGGCTTTTTTTTTTTTTTTTTCTTTGAGACAGGGTCTAGTTGTGTAGCCCAGGCTGGTCTTAAACTCACTATGTAGCCCAGGCTTGCCTGAACTCATGGTGATCCTCCTGCCTCAGCCTCCTGAGTGCTGGGACTACAGTTGTGTGCAACTACACCTAGCTGTTGGACATAAGTTTTTTTTTTTTTTTGGTACAGGGGATCGAACTTACAACCTCACGCTTGCCAGGTGGGCACTTATGCGGCTGAGCTAAATCCCTGGCTTTTTTGTCTTTTTGAGACAGGGTCTCACTATGCATTTTGGGCTGGCCTTGAACTCACTTTGTAGCTCAGGTTGGTCTCAAACTCGAGACAATCCTCCTGCCTCAGCCTCCCGAGTGCTGGGATTACAGGCCTGTGTCACCACACCCGATTCTTTTGGACATAAATTTTGCTAATATTTTCTCCTGGTCTCTGGCTTGCTTGTTTTCTGTAGCAGTATTTTTGAAGAGCAAGAAATTTTCATTTTCATTTTCTTCTATTTTCGGTTGTGCTGGCTGTATTTGAGAGATCTTCGACCAATCGAAGGCCACTGAGATTTCTCTTGTGAGCATCTGTATTCTGCTCCAGGTGGCTGAGCCCGGAGTCCGCGGGGTCCAAGGCTGTGGGGCTTTGGCTGGGGCCCCTGCTGAAGTGGAAGCTGATGCAAAGGAGGGATGGTCAGGCTGCCCACCCACTCCCGGGGCCTATGTTCAGGGTGACATCTCCCGGCCCCGTCGAGAGCGCTTTGGTTGGGACTTTCCTGTGCCCATGCCGGTCCTCCCTCTGCAGCCCCCACCCCCTGCCCAGCAGACCCCACCCCCACTGAGGCCCCTTTGTCTTTTTTTTTTTTTTTTTTGGCGGCACCAGGGATTGAACTCACGACCTTGCGCTTGCCAGGCAGCTGCTTAGGCTGCTGAGCTAGATCCCCAGCCCTGGCTGCTTTGTCTTTTTTCATTGTTGTTGCTGCTGTTTTTTTTTTTTATTTTTGCCTTTGCCTCCGCTCCCTGCCACCACCCCGCCCCAGGCTGAGAGCAAAGCTGGCCCCTCCCACAGCCAAACCACTTCTGTTTTCTAGCCCCAGTGCTGAGTCGCGATTTCCACCCCAGCAGCTGCTGCATTCTGCTGTGTCATGCTTGGGGGTGGGGGGGAAGCAGGATTTTGCTGAGTCACAGTGGCGCCTGCCTGACCAGAGTGGGTGAGAGGGCAGCTCTGCTGGGGCTGGGAGCCAGGATTCTGGACTTACTCAGCCTCTGCTCAACCTTCTCTGTGTGCGAGGTGGCTGGGCCCTGTGCCCTGCCCCCAGGCCTGCCTTGGCCTTGCAGCTGTCCAATTCCTCCTCCTTGAACCCTTTCTGTCAGCTGCACCTTCCACACATGGGATGTGTGCAACTGTCTCCCGGTCCCAGAGCCTTTGGGGGTCTTTCTGCCCAGCACCTGGTGGACCTGGGTCAAGAGTTCCCTGAGCACACACGTGTGTGCACACACACAAATCCAGTAGGACTATGCACTTCACCGGCTGGGGTCCCTGACTTGTAGCCCCCACCTCCAGGTCCTGGACCCCCTGTGAGGGGCCGAGCAGGTAGACAGCAGGTGGGAACCAGCCTTCAGCAGCTTTGGTTGGAACCCTGGCTCTGCCCTCCTCAGCTGTGTGATACAAGGAAGTCCCGCAGCCTCTCAGCGCCGTGGTGCTGATGTGGAGAACATGGAGGAAGGGACAGCTGCGCCCACCGCCCAAGGCCGCAGTCAGGAGGCTGGGCCCCAGCAGTGCACAGTCCAGCCAGGGCCGCCCTTACCAGCAGCCTCGTCCTCGTCGGCCTCACGGTGCTGGCTCCAGAGCAGGAGACTCTGTAACCGGCTGCCTGCAGGCACCCTCCAGCCCTGGGTTGAAATGCCAAGCCTGCAGGCCCCAAGCCGCCGCTCTCCTTGCCACCCTGGCAGAAGGGCACTTCCATGGCAGGCCCACGGGGGGAAGCAGCGTGGCAACTTGTCTGCGTCAGCCCTGTCGCCCAGAGGGGCGAGCAGCCTCCTGCTCCCCAGAAGGCTGAAGTCCCTCCACCAGGCCGCCACTCAGACCCTTGCCTGAGCCTCTCTCGGCCTCAGCTTCCTCACCTGTAAGGCCACACAGGCTGCTGGGAGTCTCCGGTTGGTGCTCCTGGTGCCCGCTGCTCACAGGTTCAGAGGAGGCTGTGCATGCGACCCAAGGGGTGCGCGGGGGATAGGGAGTCCTATTCCAAGGTGTCCTTCACCTTTGTTCCCCGGGGGCTGGCACTTGTGCCTCCATTCCCAGGCAACTCCCGTCCCTGTGAAAACCACCCTTTCATGCAGGCAGCTGTGAGGACTGCAATCGTGCAGCCCTGCCCTTCCACCGAGCCCAGTTTCATTGGTCCGGGGTGGTGGCGAGGGCCTGGGCAAGAAGGTGCCACACCATGCCCTGACAGGGCATTCAGTGTCTGGCAGCCTGCTGCCTCCGCCCAGGAGCCAGGCACTAGGAGCATGTGCAGGACGAAGGCAAGGACTTCCTGCCAGGCCTCAGTTTCCCCATCCATTAGCGGTGTGACCCAGGACAGACCTGGGGTTGCCGTGGGCCGAGAGGGTCCATAGCCTTTACGACTGCTCCAAGCAGGCCTGAGTGGCATGTGGGGCATAGGGTGCAGCCCCTTCCTCGGGGTCTGGGGAGGAGCCTGTCATGAGCGCTGGGGAACTCGGGGTGCTGAGGATGCACCCCTCCCGCACACCCTGCTGGCTGAGATTTCCTGCCAGCTGGTGCTCTGAGTCATATGACCTCCCCTCTTCCCCTCACCACCCGCTGCTGGCTGGGGCGGGCCCAGTGTCGAAACGTCGGCGGAGCAGGAGGGACTGGCCCTCCCTGGGGCGGGCACCACGTGACCCGCCCGGCTTAAAAGACCGCGTGCCTTGCCGGCCCAGACACCAACACCACAGCTACCACCTCCAGAGGTGCTCAGCGCAGGGAGCCAGCTGGAGCCACCTCCATGGAAATGGAGATGGAGATGGGGACGGAGGTGCAGTGCCCGCAGCCCAGCAGGCAAGTTCGCCCCGGTGGGACAGGAACAGGGGCAGGGGACCGAGGACGGGCTGGGGCGGAACAGCTGTGTGTGCAAGCAGCTGGAGGCAGGGGAGGTGACCAGGTGGGAGTGTCTGTCTCTCTGGCAACTTTGGGACTGACTCCACGCCTCCCTGGGCCAGCTCCCAGCCTGGGTGGGTGCTTGGTTCTCTCTGTGGCTCATGCAGCTCACCCGTCAAACTCCCTCCTGAGCAGTTGTCCCCGTGGCCGCGGCGTCCCTTCTCTCAGTTCCGGGTCCCACAGAGCCCAGGGCTGCTGGCCTGCAGGTGTCAGCGCTCTGGCTGTACCTGGATGCTTCTCTTGTTCCAAGAGTGCCATTGTCCCGGAAAGGCTGCACGGAGGAGGGAGAAATGACCATAGGGGCTGGGCTGGGGTGGGATCCAGACGCCTGGCGGAAATACTTCCAGAAAGGGTTCTTCCTTCCCTCAGGAAAGCAGAATTTTGGGCTTTTGGGGCAGGGGCGCTTTTTAATGGGAGCACCGTGACAACAGGCATAACATTGGGGTCGTGAAATTTGTATTTGAAACTTCAGCAAAAGAAATTAGTTAAATACTTAGTGTAAAATCGAATCAAATCAAAGCTTGGTATAGTGGTGTGCACTTATAATCCCAGCATTGAGGGAGGCTGAGGCAGGAGAATGGCAAGTTTGAGTCTAGTCTGAGCAACTTAATGAGATCTTGTCTCAAAGAAAGTGAAAAGGGCTGGGGATGCAGCTCAGGGCAGAGGCCCTGGGTTGGATGCCCAAGTAGAAAGCGACTCATCACTGCAAGAGGGTCCCTGGGGCACCCCCCTCCCTGCCCTCCCTGCCCTCCCTCGCCTGCCCTGGAAATGACTGGGGACAGGGACTCCCTGGCTTGTTTGCTGTAGCTGTTTTTGCAGAGCTGGGTATAGAGTCCAGAATCTCACCCCTGAGTCCCTCACCACCCTGCCCAGGTGTGAAGACACTACTGTGAGAGTGTGTGGGCGCTGCTGTCCTCTCCTGTCCACCCCCACTGACCCTGCCCCTCCACACAGGGTGCCCCAGGACCTGTCTGAGGCCATCAAGGAGGCCACCAAGGAGGTGCATACCCAGGCCGAGAACACCGAGTTCATGCGGGACTTTCAGAAGGGCCAAGTGACCCACGAGGGCTTCAAGGTGGGTGCTGTGCATGCAGTGGGACGGGGACCCCGAGGGTGATACCCTGGCCACACTGCAAGGCAAGGCCTCCACGCAGTGACAGGAGGGCTCAGAAAGGTTCATCTCCAGCAGGAGGTCACACCGCCACACACAAGGAGAGCACATGCAGGGCGAGCTGTGCCCCACCCTAAGTGTCCTTGAGTGCAGTGTGGCATGGCCAGCAGGGCCCCTCTGGCAGGCAGCGGGTGCAGCTGTGAGACTCACTCCTGGACAGGCTGCACAGCTGAGCCTAGTGGTGCTGGTGTTAGCCACTGGCTGAGCTGGGTTCTGGGACCTCCTGCACCCCAGCCCTGGCCTGACTTTGCCGCCTGCACCTGTGCCATCACAGCGGCTGGGGACCCTGAGGTGGCCAGGATGTGGGCAGGAGGTCTCCGCTGCCCTCTCAGAGTCCAAGCCAGCACCCAGAACTGGGGCTGTGGTGGCTGGCCCCTCAGGCAGGAGCAACCTGCTCACCGAGTCCTGAGCTGGCCGGGGGTCTCCCCTTTCGACCCGTGACAGCCACAGAGGGTTTGTCTCCCCTTCCACAGGGGAGACACGGAGGGCCAAGACCAGAGAGGGCAGTGACTCGCCCTCGGCCACACAGCTCAGGGTGGCCCTGCCCTCCCATGACCTGTGTGCTCTGTGTCAGCTTCCCGCTGTTTGCCCTTCGGAATGCGCCTTACACGGCCTCTGAGTCAGAGTAACCTGGGCCACTGGTCTGGAATGTGTGATTTTGTCCTGCTTGCAGACAGCAGGGTTAATATGTCATGGGTGGCCCTGAGCCGGCTCTTCGCCTCCCTGCCGTGCAGCCCCTCACCTGGAGCCCCCTTCCAGGCAAGGGGACAGGCTAGCAGGCCCCAGGCTGAGCCAGTGTTGCAGGAGCAGCGAGGCCACAGGCTTTCCTGCAGGGTGCATGCCTCAGGCCGTGCCTGCAGGGCTGAGTTTTCTCTACCGGGAAACCCGCTGCTGTGCTGGGGAGCCGGGCAGGCAGCCGTGAGTCTGACTCTGTGGCACCCTCAGCTGGTGATGGCCTCACTGTACCATGTCTACACGGCGCTGGAGGAGGAGATCGAGCGCAGCAAGGAGAGCCCGGCCTTCGCCCCCGTCTACTTCCCTGAGGAGCTGCACCGGCGCACAGCGCTGGAGCAGGACATGGCCTTCTGGTATGGGCCGCGCTGGCGCCTAGCTGTGCCCTGCTCACCCGCCACCAGCCGCTATGTGCAGCGGCTTCACGAGGTGGGGCGCTCGGAGCCCGAGCTGCTGGTGGCACACGCCTACACCCGTTACCTGGGTGACCTGTCAGGCGGCCAGGTCCTCAAGAAGATCGCCCAGAAGGCCCTGGGGCTGTCTGGCTCCGGTGAGGGCCTGGCCTTCTTCACCTTCCCCAGTGTGCCCAACGCCACCAAGTTCAAGCAGCTGTACCGCGCCCGCATGAACTCCTTGGAGATGACGCCTGAGGTGCGGAGTAGGGTTCTGGCCGAGGCCAAGGCCGCCTTCCTGCTCAACATTCAGGTGAGGCCCAGCCCCATCCTCAGTTTCCCCATCTGCGCACAGGAACCACAGCAGCGGCCACACTTTGGGGTTGCATGTAGGGGAGCAGACGCCATGCTGTGGTGGCCGCCTGACAGCCTAAGTCTGTGCGGGCAGGAAGTGGCCTGCGGTTTCTCCAAGCCTGACCCAGCAGAGTTGGGACGCGCCTCGGGCGTGGGCGTGATGTTGGGGATCTCAGCTGCACTGCTCCCCTGGCCGGGCGGCTGTGGGGGCTGGGCGTGTCCTCACGGTGGGGCCATTTCCAGAACCTTATACAGCTGTGCCCAGCCCCTACATCATGCAACACCTGTGCTCTTGTCCTCCAGCTGTTCGAGGAGCTGCAGGGGCTGCTGACCCCTGAGTCTCAGGGCCAGAGTCCTCCCCAGACACCGGGGCTCCACCACCGGCCCAGCAGCCAGGCGCAAGGTGAGGGCTTGGGGCAAGAGCTGGTGGATTGCTCACTCTGTCTTCTGAGTGCGTCTAAGTGAGAAGAGGGCCAGGCGTGGTGGCACAGTCCTGTAACCCAGCACTCAAGAGGCTGGGGCAGGAGGGTTACCAAGAGACTGAGGATAGCCTGGGTCACATAGTGAGTTCAAGGCCAGCCTGGATTATATAGTGAGACCCTGTCTCAGAGACTTGAAAAAAAAAAAAAGGAAGTGGGAAGTGGGGCCAACCTTCCGTGGGTGGCTCTGGGCACCAAGAAGCATCCCTGTGCCTCAGGTTCCCCTGGCCCACTGGCTCATGGGACTCTTCTGAGGAAGCCTCATGCAAGTGGGACTGGGTTGGAGATGCAGGGCCCCAGCCTTGTGACCCCCACCTGCCCGCTGACCCCACCTCCTCCTGCTCTTGCAGACCCAGACCCGGCCAAGGCACCCCAAGGCAAGGCTCAGCTCCCCAGCCCCTCCCCTGGACCCCTGCTGCCATGGGTGCTGACTCTCCTCACCTTCCTGGTGGCCACGGTGGCCGTGAGCCTGTATGCGTTGTGAACACCAAGGCACTGGCCCCACAGCTGAGGACTGTGTCTGGGACGCCACAGTGGATGCCGCCGGGTCCTGGCTCAGCATGGGGCTCTCAGCTCCTATCCTCCTCCATGTGCCTCCTTGGAGCAGAAGGCACCTTGTCCTCTGCCCACAAAGAGCACGTCCAGCATCCGGACCACCCTGACTCAGCACCCTTTCCTGTAGCCGCCGAGCCCGGCAATCCTGGCCCTCCAGGATTGGCCTCCAACCTGAGCCTCCAATTCACAGTGACCGCGCCCCTATGGGCATGGACATTTTTATATCAGTGTTGTGTCTTACGTTTCCTTCTTGTTTGTGTGAGAGCCACTCCTCCATCCCGGTTCAGCCTGAACCAGGAACCTTGTGGTGTTCATTCTTTTATAACATGGCTGGGGTCTCTGAGGGTGGGGGGTGGGGTTCACCACACTGTGGCCTTGGTCGCACTTCTGTGTGGAATAATAAAAGTGTCGAGTGTTGGTAACCTGGAGTGGGTGTATTTTTGGTACGGGGACTCAAACTCAGGACCTCACGCTTGCCAGGCAGGTGCTGTGCTGCTGAGCTGTATCCCCGGCCCTGGACTGTTCTCATGGCTCTGTCGTCCTCAGGGCTCAGCCCTCCCCTCTGTTCTCTGCTTGCGGGGACGTGTGGGCATCCACACATGTGTAACGGGGTCAGCAGGGGCTCTTCAGGACCCCGGGGGTGAGTGCAGGGCATCTGCTGTGTGAACCGCTATGCGAACTAAGCCACCTTCTGGAGGCCGACAGTGGATTCTGGGGAGATGGAAGCATTCTGAGCAGTGATTCGGGGTCTGGGGCAGATCCCTGAGTTCCAGTTCCTGCTACTTCACCTGAGGGCCCTGTCTTATCACCTGTCACAAGACACAGGACACCTTCCTCGGCCGGTCCGACCCTCTACAGACGCAAAGGCAGTGTCAGCCCCTTCTCAGCAAGGAGGTGGCTCTGTGGTTCTCGTCCCGTGGGACCCCACTCTGAGGGTTCTACCCCACCCACGCCGCTCTAGACCAAGGCTTCCCTGTGGCCCCCAGCCCTCAGCATGGGGTGCAGGGCGCGCTGGGTAGCATGGTGACAGACCGCAGCAGAACCCGGTGCCCTGCTCCCTAGTGCTGCTGCATCCCGGGCTCTCGAACCCACTGGGCCAATGGCTGGAGGAGGAGCAGCGGACCACACTGGGTGTGGAGGGACCGAGGGGGAGCACCCAGGTGCCTGGAGACACAGCCTGGGACCCAGGTCTGTGAGAGGGCCTGGGTGGCCCCATGCGCAGCTGGTCCTGTGTGTGTGTGCGGTCGTGGCACCAGGGGTTTCCATCCCCCACCCCTGCCTGTCTATTTTGAGACAGGATCTCACTAAGTTGCTGGGCTGGCACTTGTGATCCTCTTGCTTCAGCTTTTTAGGATGCTGGGATTTGGTGTTCTCAATCATGCCTGGTGAAGCCAGGTTTTTAGAATTGTAATTTGTGGGAGGGACGAGTCCAGCATTGGTACAAAGACAAACGGGTGTTATTCAGTGTGGTATTGGGGACTGAACCCAGGGCCTTCACACTGAGCTACCGCTCCAGCCCTTTCATAGATATATATTTGAGACAGGGTCTCACTGCATAGTTGAGGATGGCCTGAACTCACTATGCAGCCCAGGCTGGTCTCCAACTCACAGTGATCCCCCTGCTTCAGCCTCCCCAGTGCTGGGATTACAGGTGTGAGCCACTGAACCCTGCAAGTCAGTTTTTCTTGCTTCCTGCGGTAGTGGGGTGGACCCCAGGGCCGGATCATGCCAGAAGTGCTCCGCCCACCTGAGCGGGCACCTTGAGGACGAGGGGGTGCAGGGTGGAGGGAACAGCTCAGGGTCAGTGCAGCAAACAAGGCGGAGGCTCGGGGGTCAGCAGCTCCACAGCACGGGCCCAGCCTTGCCCACCCTGAAGCAGCATCGGCACTTGCTGGGGACGGGCAGTGTGGCCTGGAGCCAGGGTCAGGAGTGTCACTGGAGGCCTCAGGCTCAGCTCCAGGGGACCTTGCTGAGGCTGACGCCTGGCCCTGGTCGGTCCTGGTGAGGAGGTCAGAGGCCCAGGTCCCAGGAGTCAGGGCGCCCTCAGTCACTCCTGCCGGTTGGTCACCCCTGGGTCTGCGGGTGGCAGAGGGGACAGCCATCCTCTCCACCCACCGTCCGCTGAAGGCCACACAGCTGCGGTCTCCCCAGCTTTCAGCACTGCTGAAAAATTAATTTGCTCTCCTGGGGATGGGACTCAGGGCCTCCACACCAAGTTCCACCCACAGCCTTTTTATTTTTCATGTTGAGACTAAGTAACAGGGCTGCCCAGGCTGGGCTGGAACTTGCAGCCTTCCTGCTTCAGCCTCCCAGTGCTGGGGTGATAGGCCTGCAGCCCCGGGTCCCACCCCCGAAGCTCTGGCTGCTGGCCTCTTCTCCCCCGGGCTGAGGATGGAGTCACCGCTCAGGAGCCTGGAAGCCCTACTTCCCGCCACTTTCCGCCATCTTTGTTCCCTCAGCCTGCCGCCCTGCTGCTTCCCTCCCGGCCTAAGTTTCGCGCCAAATTGTTCCGCGCACAAAATGGAGCCCAGAAAGGGGCGTGGCCCGACGTCACGCACACTCTAGCCAATCCGCCTCGGCGTTCGGCCGGGGAGGTGGGACTCGCGGGGGCGCAGAGCGACCCAATCGCCGGCCGCGGGCCCCGGCGGGCCAATAGGAGCGCGCGGTTCGGTGCCGACCACGCCCTAGCTTTTCCCGCGAAAGTCGGCTGCGCGGCGCGGAGGCGCGGTGTGAGCGGCAGTGAGTTGGTGCAAGCGCGCGAGAGCGCGTGTGAGCGGCGGCGTGAGCGGCTGGGCGCGGAGCCCCGTCCCCCGGCTGTGCTCACAGCCCGCCCATCCCCAGGCGCGGCATGTCGGGCTTCGACGACCCCGGCGTCTTCTACAGCGACAGCTTCGGCGCCGAGCCGGGCGGCGACGACGGGCGGGCGCGCAGGGCGCAGCTGCAGCGGCGCTTCCGGGAGTTCCTGCGGCAGTTCCGGGCGGGCGCGGGCTGCTCCTTCACCTACCGGTGCGCGGGGCGGCCTGCACGCGCTGCTTCTCTTGTCTCCGGGCGGGGCGTGGGGTGCCGGGGTGCCGGGCGGACTGCGCGGCTTCTCTGACGTCCGCCCGGCCCGGGCCTGTGTCTCGGCCCTTCAGTCTCCCCTCGCCGGCCTCCCCTGCGGCCTCCGGTCCCTGCGGACTCGGTACTGTGGTGCGAGCTGTGAAAGGGCGCCCTGATCCATTCGTTTCCTCTTCTTTTATTCTTGTGTCCCCCCGCCCGCATCTGTCCTCTGGCCTCCGTGGTCTGAGCACCTGCTGCGCCCCAGCAGTGCTCCGGTGCCAGGCTGCTGCCCTTCTCCAGTCTACTGGACAACCCCGACCTCACTCGCTGCCCCCTGGAGCCTAAGCAGTTCTGGCTCAGCCGCTGGCTTTCTGGGCCCCAGTTTCCTCGGCTTCCTGACAAGGAGCTGTCACTGCCTGTTCATGCATATAGTGACTGATGTGGGCCACCTATGTGCTAGGCGCCGAGGAGCAACGTAAAAACACGTCTGTCCTCAGA
>RJWT010006903.1:9659-28716 GCA_004365215.1 Cuniculus paca | reverse complement strand
ATTAATATATGAGTTTTTTTTTTTCTAAACTAAAACTTCGGTATCTATGTTTTCTTGAAATATTGACACTTTGCAATAAGTAAGTGTGTTTTGGGTTGCAGTTTGAACACTATTCTCTGAAAGGTTCACCATCACTGACTGTCCAGTGTACACACTTGACACTGATCATTTTTGTCTTCCTTAAGGCGTGAACAGGCTCCCTCCTCAACTGATGGAAGCAAGTTTTGTGGAGGAAATAAACAGGGCAATGTGGTAGAGAATAAATGGAGGAGAGGCTCCCATAAATAGATTGGCCTGGGACTACAGAAGTACAAAATAGCAGAAGGATAAATAGAAAAACAGATATGCAAGCCCTTCGGGCAGAATTTTCTAGGTAGAAGAAATAAAAAAGAATTTTCTAGGTAGAATGAAGTCCCTGACAATGGAGAAAAAAAGATGACATTTCTTTGGAACAGAGCAGAAATTAGCCAAGGATACTTGAAGTACAAAGAGCAGAAATGTTGAGCAAATGGGTTAGAGAGACCAGCAGGGGCCAAATTATGTCTGGCCTTATGAACCACAGAAAGAAATGTAGCTTTAACCCTAAATGCAGTTGAAAGACCACGTTTACCTCCTTCTACTAGCTGCTACAGAGTTGAAAACATACAGCCTACATCTTGATAGTATACTGCAAAAAACTTTTAGTGTTCTTTTCTCATTTTTCATCAAATCTTAATTTTTATATTCTTGTACAATTTCATCACTCAGCTAAAAATCATAAAAGGACAATTTCTTGATTTTTTTCTTAAAAACACTTCTGAGAATAACAGTAATAAAAAACCTTTTAAAACATTTCTTTTCTAGTTGGAATGGACAGATTTAAATTTGGTACGACCATTACACAGGCATTCAACCCTAGGTAAGGTATTTTTTTATTTTGAGGTGCTGGGATGGAACTCAGAACTTCACACATGCTATTCATATGCTCCATCTCTGAGCTACATCCTCAATCTGCCATTCAACCTTTAAATACCTCCATGTCTTCAATTTTAGCAAGGAAGAACAAAGTTGTAGGGAGATTACATAAAATTTGAATGAAAATATTATGATTATGTAAACGCACAATGTTGGACTTTTTGTGATACAAACTATAAAGAAGCATGTAACATGGGCCCAAATAAATATTGGGATAAATATACCTGTTTCTGGAAGTATAAGTTAGCCCTCTGTATCTGTAAATCCCACAGTCACGGATTCAACTATCCAAAGATGATAAATGTTCAGAAGCAGAATTATGTCTATTCCGAACATGTAGATTTTTCCTTGTCTTTATTCCCTAAACAATAAAATATAACAAGTATTTACATTGCAGTAGGCATTATAAGTCATCTAGAGATAATTAAAGAATACAGAAGGATTTTCAGGGATTGTATGCAAATACCACACCATGGTATATAAGTGACTTGAGCACTTTTGAGTTTGGGTATCTTTTGAAGACCCTGCAAAAATTCCCTTGTGGATACTGAAGGATAACTAAAATTATATGTAAGAGAAAATTTTATGAATACAGATTGAGATATTTTTTCCACTAAAGATGTAATTCTCATTTCCTGTGTACTGTTAGGTTAGTTACAATGTCTGCTGCATGCTTCTTTGAATGAGTTTTATAGTAATTCAGTACTTTCTGGGGCAAATTCCTCTACCAGTAGAACTAAACAAAGCAAAATAAGAATAGGGTAAAAGACATGTATACAAAACCTGTGATGTGGGTATATAAGGGTATGAATTCATTCATTTAAATCATTTAGTTTTGAAAAAATATATGTAATTGTGTTGCTTGACCATTTGGAAGACTGTATTAAGGGTGTCCTCTACATGGAAAAAAATGAATTGAGTTCTTTTAAAAAAGAAATTTATCCACAAGATATAAAACAAAAGATTATTATGTTATTCCTAAAATAAAAGCATTTCCATGGATAAAAGACCTATATAATCAAACGACAAAATGGAAAAAAAAAATTTGCAACTGACAGGGATCAAACGCTAATGCTCTCCGTGTATGAAGTATTTATAAATATAAATATTACAAATATTTCTTACATGTGAAATGATAATCAATGTCTTAAATAATACAAAAAATCCAAATTAGACTACAGTGAAAATTCTAGTTAGTAAATTTGTTTCTCCTAGGGATGAAGGTTAACAATTTTGAAAATGCTTTACAAGTGTTCTGGGACTGAACAATAGGGAAATGGATGGTGGAGATAGAGAGCAATATAATTCACATTGTCAGAAGGAGAGGTTACATATAAATATGTAAAGATTAGAATGAAACATATACTAATGGATTAGAGTTGGAGACACAAGCAGGAGTTTATGCTTACAGACAAATATACACAGGAATAGATATGAAAATAATTGCAGACAAATGAATATCCATGTATTACCCAACTCACATTCACACTGATAGAAGTAAATAAATGAAGGATGAGACAGAGGTACAATGTTTTTGTAAATTTAAAATTATTCCAAAATAATGAATGTATTAAAATATTGTTTATGAAGAATATTTATAAATGGGAAATGCACTCACTATTTTACTAAATAAGTAAAAATAGATTGAAAACCAAATAAAGATTCCAATTTAGAAAACAAAAAGGTAAATATCAAAAAGCAAAAGAATCCAAAGCTACAGTACATCAGAATTTCTTTCCTTTAGGATTTACAAGTACCAAAATATTGATAACACACTGGTTTGTTCATGATGCGCAGAAAAAGGCCCTCAGATACAGAGATACTTGGAAATGGAAGTATGATTGGTACAGTGTGCCACGAAGGGCAATTTAACAACATGTAGCAACAGAAAATGGACCAAGTATTTTACCTAGGAGTTCTGCCAGTAATTCAGTCTGCAGATGTTTTTGTGCATGGTGAAAATGGCACATTTTCATGAAATTCTACTATAGTATTTTTTGTAATTTAGGTAATTTATGTTACAAATACCCTAAATGTCTACTATTAGGAATGAGAATAAGTCTACCCAATATACAAATATTGTCCAAAACATATTATCCAGGGAAATAGGAGTAAGGTACTGACATATGATTATTTGGATTGATAACTATATATACTTGGAAAAACACAGACACACAAATACACACAGTCTTCTACAACAAATTGGTTAAAAGTGTTTTGATTCTGGAAGAAAAATATCTGACTAATAGGAAACCAAGGATCATAGATGAGTGAATTTCAGTGCACCCTATTTTGAATTCAAATTTGGTACAATGTACATGTGTAATCTTTTGAAAAAAACTCAACACAGTCTCTATAAAATGCAGTTCTTAAATAAAATAATATTTTGATTAGCATTCTGCCAACAATTTAAATGATTTACTATGCATTTATATAAATCATTCAGAAATCATAAGTAATTATCTATGAAATGGATTAATTTATCATCTTATAGTCACTGAGAAAAGATTTATTTGCACTGAGGAAGAGTATGTTGAGAGTGGTTTCATAGAAAAAGAAGTTATAGAAAAACAGTTAACCTGCTATGTACAGTATATCTGATTTCTCTCTAGGGTGACTAATGGTTGATTTAAATTCCAGAAAGATCGTGGAAATTTCTTGTAGTGATACACAAATAAGGCAAATAATTAAATAGGTATGACTTGAAGAAAAAATAGTATGACAAACATTCCAACATCTCTTAAAAGGAAACTTACATTTGTACTTAAAATCTTTTCCTTATTATTTACAGAAATCTAATGTTTGATGTGATGTTTTTGAGAGTAAATGTAAACTCTTGGTGCAACCTCTATGAAAGACAATTTGTCACTATGTATTAAAAGTTTAAAAATGATCCACATTGTATGATCAGAAAAATTCTTTGTACATTCTAGTCCACTGCAATACTGTTTATAACAGCAGAAGTTTGAAAAATACCTTAAGTAACTTGCAGAATGACTGGTTAAACAGCACTGCATGAGAATGGAATGGCTCTACATTCCAAAATTAATTTATGATATTGTTAACATTTTTTTTAAAAAAACAGTACACTGTGTATATACGGTCACTTGTATAAAAAAGACGAGGAATTCACTTAAAATACAAACACGTGAGATACCACTGGATTGATGCAAAGAAACTTCTACCAGTGGTTGGTCTTGAGGAAAGGAACCATGACTGATGGATAAGAGTGGGAGAGAGAATTACTTTTCACTTATGCACCCTTTGTATTTTGGGATATGGTAATACTAAATTTTTAAGTAATATTATGTGTGTAATTTGACATATTGATCCAATTTCCACCATTGAAGTCATTCTTTGAGGTAAAATTTTTTTTCCTAAAAATTCGAAGTAAGCAAGCTCAATTTTTTTAGCATAGAATTGTGATTAAAGTCGTACTCACTAAGGTACCTATGGCTGGGGAAAAATAGAGGAAGTTGGAGGATGGATGCTGATGAGTTAGCTCTTTTAGGAGCCCTGGCTATTCAATGGCAATTAAAAGGAAGGAGGGCTGAGCGACCCAAGAGGAGCATCCCTCGTTTTCACTATGTTCCAGGCAAATCCTAGATTGGCAGTTTCTCTCAGGCACTTAAAGTACTGTATAGTACTTTTTATCTATACTATATGAATGTATAAGCACAGGTGATAAGACATCAGTAGACTCTTATTGGCAAAGGAAATATATTCTTTCATCAAAAAACACTGGAAATCCTTCAAAATTTCACACTAATAAGAATTTAACAAATTCTTTTTTGAACTCAAGTGGGTTAAGTAGGGAATTAATTTATCCTTTTCAGTTGTACACCAATGTTTCTAGAAAGCTGAAAAATTTGCCAGTATGCTATTCACTCTGCATTTTAATTGAGTATCACTTTAACTGTAAGTGACATATCATTTAATTGTAAATGATATAATAGTTGTAAAAAATAAAAAAGAACAAAACTAGGAGCGGAAGTAATTCTGAAAAAAAAATTATTAGATCTGCAGAAGATTTGAGCATTTAGTTTGTCCTCAAAAATTACTGATGGATCTCTTCTATAGAGTGAATATTTAATGACCCTACATTTCATTAAAGATTTCAAAAGTCTGTTTCGTTGAAGTCGGTTATTTCCTTTCTAGAAATCTTATGGCTGATATCATATTGTAGTGATGTGTGTGTGTGTTAAAATGGCCATATTAACAATATCAGTACATTTTGAGCATCATTTAGATAATATAACTTTTTAATGACTTATACTTTATGTTGATATATATCTATATTCATTAATTTACAAGAAGCTAATATGGACTTGTGACATAATATTTGTTGCAGTAAAATAAAAACACATGGAATTGTATGTAATATACAACATACATTGGCCTACAAAAACAAGAAGTTATGAAACACAAGTTGTAGGATTATATATAATTACAGTGCTTATGATTTTTAGTAATGACACTGTGCAGAATTGAGTACTCTGTTGTGATAGTAGCAGAATAATTGAGACAATTTCAGGGAAAGAGAAAACCCTTGGAAACTGGTAATAAAATACTTGAAAAAAAATCTAAAACTTTTTTTAAATTTTAAAAATAGTAAAACCTAACAAAACAAAACAGAATAAATCTAATAAAAACACAGCAGTGAAATTGGTACAGAATGTCAAAGCAGGATAACGGGAAAACAACAATGACTACTATAGTATATCTTGTTATCTTCATAGTAGTTTTCCATTCCATCAGTTATAGCAAAATCAGACCAAAACAAAACACAATAAAACCAATTAAAACAGAATACTTAGTAAAGCCAAAAAAACAAATAAATAAATTAAAAATAAGAAGAAGAAAACAAAACAGTGAGAACATTATTAGACTTCAAAAACAAGACAGAAAAAAATCCCTCATATTTTCCATATTGCATACTGTTATCCTCCCTATACATGCTCAGACTGTCAGCCTCATGCCTGTGAATTCAACCTAACAATACAATCCTTCAGTTGTTTTTTGTACCTCAGTTGCTATCAGCTCAAATTAACCTCCAAAGCAGCTGATGGCTTATGGGGTGAGAGGGTTTGGTGATTTTCAGCCTGCACGCCGGTAGGCTTACAGGAGGCACTGACTTTTCTCCTCCTGGGTCCAGCATGGTTTTCCTGGCTTACCAGAAAGGCTGGCTAGTTGGATCCTTGATCGGCTCCTCCCAGTCCCAGCATGGCTGATTCTCGGGAGTTGCTATCTGACTTTTCTTTCTCTTCCTGGGTCGCGCACAGCTTACCCGAAAGGCTGGCTCAAAAATCTAAAACTTTTTAACCTAATGACTTCAAACAACTTCAGTAAAGAACCAAAGAAAAATTAGAATAGATTTTTTTTTATGAGTAGGATATATTTATTGAGAGAAAGAAAGCTTCTGCCCAAGAGAGAGACAGAAGGGGTCCAGAGTGGGTTGCCCTAGAGTAGATTTTTAAATGTAAGGAAGTTCACTACAGAATTCTTTCTGACAATTAACAAATAAAAACCACCATAATTCTGAGATTTGGATAATGGTTAAGGAAATCATAGTATATATCCAAAATGGAATATTACATAAGGATATTTTTGAAGAGCAACTGATAAATTGTTATGGAATGGGCAAAAACCTGATTATACTTTTACATGTGCAATTATTTCCATTTTTATTTTAATATATTTTTTCTTAGAGAAAAAACATAAAAATATGATGACATGATTATGTTCTTTGACAAGGACTATGAATACTTTCATATTTTCATTTTATTTGTATGTTTATATATTTTCCAAATTTCTTAAAATAACCATGTATTTCTATTAAAAATTCCAGAGACTTTTAAAATTTAAAATATTAAATACTTGAAAGCAATTCAATATATTCAATAAGCTTAAAGTTAGATTTTATTTATTAACTTTATCCTTAATTTACCAACAACAGGAGAATATGTAGAAAACATATGGTGTATACAAAACATACTTTCAAACGTATGTTGGTTCCCTAAAATTTGCCATATTGAAAATAAACAGGGTAAAATTATACCTAAATTTATTGTTTATCATACATGTTTGTTATGGAAATATAAATATTTCTCAAGTTGGTATTAGTCAGTTTGATAGAACAGTTATATAGCAGTTAAAGAATAATTCTTAATACTTGCTTTGTCAGGGGGCCATTTGTTAATTACACTCAGCATTCTGCAGCTCTGTGCTTGGTATGTCCACAGATCCTAAGTGACTTCCAAAGATGTAGGGCTAAAGAAGAAATGAGCTCTTTCTATATCCCACTTAAGGGCTTATTTAAGTGAGGATATGTATACATGTATGAAATGATGCTGCTATCAGCCAGTTGACAAGTCATGTGCTCCAATATTTTAAAATTTATATTTGGGTTCTTTTACCGAAGAAGTAAAGCTTGCTTTGCCACAAGCTCAAATACTCATTTTGCCACAACTCAAATACTCATTTTCTTTCTTAATACTCATTTTCTTTGCCACAACTCAAATACTCATTTTCTTTCTTAAGAATTTCATCAAGGATTCAAATTATGCACATTGAATAATAGTTTTCTTCCACACATGACTACTGTATATAGGAATCAAACCTGCAATTGTAATCTCACTAACACCACACACTAAGCATTTTGGTTGACTCTCACTTAATCACTAAAAAAATCAGCAAATGAAAATTATTTTCTTAAATTTATTGTAAATTAGCATTAATCATTATGTTCTTTCTGGCAAAAGCTTCATAATGAGATATATTGAAGTTACTAGACCTTTTCACAAGTTGTTTAGACTCACACAAGAAACAAATTTAAAATTTTATTTAAAGAGTAACTGAATGAAAAAGAAAAAAGTCTTTGGGACATTAAGATAAAATGTGAGAGAATAAAACAAGTGTGTGTTCTTGGGAACTGTTTGAAAGGTGGGCATCTGTGATATTCAGATCAAAATCTAGAACACAGTCTGGCAATTCACAGCCCATCAGCCAACATCTCATTCTCTATTTATTAGGATTTTCGAGCTTGCTACCAGGCACCTGAAGAAAAATATTTAATGCTCAATCCTCTCTTTTTACAGCCTTTTCTCCTGCCCTGAGAAAATATCAATTCCCCCCAAATCACTTAGGATCAAATTTGTACTGATACAAGCACACTGCATGCTCTGACCAGAAAATTCATGGCAAGAAGAGTTCACAGATATTAGAATCAAATGAGATTACACTGGTGTAATAAAAGAGTTTCATAGACTTGAATATCACCCAATCAGACATATGGCTCATAAGACTAAAGATAGGATTTTGCCATAGAATTGTTTTGAACTGAGCAATAGATTCACTTACCGAAACGCCTACTTTGCCCATGTAAATGCAACCTGGTGTCAACAGAATTATTCATAAACCTCTCTCAAGGAATGTAAGAGTGAATAATCATGATAAATGGCAGAAACTTATGTCCACTACAAAGCAAGTTTAAGATTCATTTTTAGTTTTCTGCTGTCTGCTAAATCTTTAGGGAAACTTCCACTTCACCTTAATTAAATTAGATAATGCAATTCATGGTTGTTTCTGGACCACTGCTCTTCCTAGTCTAATGGAAATCAATGAAAAAGTAAGAGGCTTGCTTATAAAGTAGGGAATAAAAACTGCATATGAAATTTCAGAAAACCAGTTCTTGATTACATGGGGGACCTACTAACTGGTTAGCATTGGTTAACAGTAGAAATTACTTCGGAATAGTATTAACTGTATTTGTTAACTATTTTCTAACTGAAAACAGTTTTGCTTTGAGAAGATCTTATAACTCTTATAAAAGTAATATTTCTACTAGAAGTTTTCTTTGTAGATGACCTAGGGTTGTTCCAACTAACCTGTCAAGACTCAAGGAAAGACAGATTCTGTGTATTGAGTTTCTTTCTACATGCACGGCGAAAAACCATCAATAACACCACGCCAAGATAGGAAGTGATAACTACCTTTTTTATTTCCATAGAAGAAAATCCAGTTGAGTAGTCTGTATGTCTCCCTCCATTTCGCAAAAACAGTTACTCGAATATTTATCAAGCACTATGTTGGACTCTGTTCTACATGCAGATATTTAAACAAACAAAAAAACACCACAACTCATTTATTCCTGTCTTTGAAATATTTACCATGTTTTAGTTAGGAATAACAAATATATTAGTATGAAGAAATACTCATAGGTCATCAAGGGTGAGCAAGTAACCTTTGTTCACAGGATTGAAAAAAGGAGTTAATGTTGAAGGGCAAGTAGGCGTTCCTGAGATTCATGAAGAATGCTCAGTGGCTTTGGGCAGATCCTATGGCTGCAGTGTAACATTTGTTTATAGGCTGAATAGGGCTGTGATGTGAAAAGAAAAAAAAAAAAGAGTCGTAACAGAAACAGTAACTAAAAAAATAAAGTCCCAGAGTTTTTGTTTGGTCTAGGCACTGTCCTGAACATGTATGTTGTTTGCCAAAGGTGACAGAGCTGACACAGTGGTAAGCACGATCTTGTGTATCACGGTGTGATACAGAACCACTGAAAATTTCTCAGCAGAAACAAAACTCAGGTTTATGTTCCACAGATCTCTCTAGGCAGAAGAATAAGGTTGGCTAGGACAGAGTCTCCTCAGTGGCAGGGCACTCATGACGGCAGCTGTTGCATCTAAAGTGAGAAATGAACAAGGGCTTGATAGCAGAGGGCAGAGATGGGGCTATAACTCCGTATAAGCGCCTGCCTGGCAAGTGCAACGTCCTGAGTTTGAGTCCCTGTACCCTCCTCCCCAAAACAACAACGACAACGACAACAACAAGACTACCAGAGGACAGCAGATGACAATGACCTTGAGCAGAAAAACAAGTTCTTTTAAATTCGTCAGCATATCTAACTGGATCTTCTAGCTACGTGAAAGAGAAAAACTATAAATGAACAAATATGACTGAAAGCAAAGGTAAAAAGAAGATAAAAATCTATTTCACTTAATCTTTGTTTCATGATAGCTGATATGTATATATGTAGGTATGCATGTGCTGGGATTGAACCCAGAGCTTGAAAACTGAGCTACAACCCCAACCCTTTATAATTTCTTTTTTTTTTTGAGACAAGGTCTCACCAAATTGCCCAGGCTAGACTTGAACTTGCAAACTTCTGCCTTCATCTCCCATAGTGCTGGGATTACACACCTGTGCAGTCAAGCCTAGCTATGAAGTCGGTTTTTAAATTATTGATCGGCTAGAATATTCTTCACTTATATAACTTAAAGAGTATTTTCTAATAAAAATATCTTGATGTCTGAGGGAAGTGGGGAGATTGACTAAGTAAATATGTCCTGAAAAGGGTCCAAAATTTGTCATTATATCATGTATGTCAAATAAAGTTTTTAGTTGAACTTGGTTTATGATACATTTAATCTTCGTGGGAAAGTAAAGTAATTGAAGGTAGTTTAAGATCAAAGCAAAGCCAACATAAATGTTCCACACTAATAAACAATCCTCTAGATGACTTTATGCTCAGTGTAAAGACAAAGCAATAAATACCTGCATATCATCCTTGAGGTAGTAATCTGTCTGCAGAGGCACTTTTCAGCATTTTAATTTATGCTTCACTATGATTTTATGGTTTATCAGTTGATGCTTAATCAGTAGGGCTATGCTAACTAACACTATTCAGTGGCTTGTTAGGAAGAATTCTTTTGTAAGTCTCAACATAAATATGAGGACAATTTGAGGTAAACATCTTCCCATTTCAAGTGTTTGGTTTTTAAATGAAGCTTCATAGGGTTTAAGCATGCTAAATGGAATGGAAACTTTTGAAGTAGCTATGTATATCACTTTTAGAAGTATCTAGCTGAAATCCATTTACCTCTTTACTCCTAGAGGGAAACCTCTAATTTTCTCTGAGCTACATTAGGTTATCTCTGGTTGAAGATGTTAATTATTTTTGTTACTATTATTTTAATGACTAAATACAGTATCATTAAAGTAGAAACTTGTAAAATAAATATGCAAATGATAATAAAAATAGTCTAATTTCTAAGTTATCAAAATATTCATATTCTTAAATTTTATTAAACTTTCATTTTTAAATAAAATGAAAATATTTTCATATGTAAAACATGTAAGTAAAATGTACATATTTTATACATGTAACTGTTTATATTAAAACATTAAAGTAAAACATAATGATAATAATGTTAAGTAAATTATAATGATAATAATGAAAGTAAAATAATGATTATATGAGAAATTATAGCAATTGACATTTATTAATCAGTTATTATTCTTTTGACATTTTGATTTTTCTTTATAACTGTGTAAAGTAGATGTATTATTTCCATAGTATGGATGAAAAGATTGGCTTTAAGAGTTTTAGCTTTTTAACCACATTTTAAAAGCTCTGAGACAAGATTAGTTGTTTGTTCCTAAAATTAATATATTTCATTATCTATATCCTTTATATTATTTGGTTACAAGCCAAACATGAATATCATATTATACTCCCTTGTCAGTGATTAACACAGAATGCTTCAGCTCAAAATGTGCTTGATAATACTCAGCTCTGTGGCATGAGGACTGCGACTCCGTAAGCTTAATTTTTCATTTGCTGTTTGGGTTCTGAGGAGATTCTTTTGATAGGGGACATTACAGAGAGATAGAAACAAAAGAGGGACAAGCAAGGACACTCTTTTCCCTGTTTTCTTGCAGAGCACCTTAGATAGCTGACAAATCATATTTAAGAATTAATATCAATTTAGGAAATTTCACTGATTTTCTTAATCCCAAACATTTTATTTTTCTTTTACTAAATGGAATAATTGCTTTCCTCTTTCAAATGTTCAAGTGTCTAAAAATATAGCTCATAAAATATTTATCTATTTTGAAAAGGTTCTCAAAGTTAAAGATAAACCAAGTATAGTTTATTTTTAGGGTAAGACAAGGTAATATATATATTTATAAAAATAGAAATACAATGGAAGCAAAGACTGTACCTTCTCTGGCAATCTGTTTTCTCACTTTTTATGGTTGATATTTTCAACATAAAAATAAAAAGAATATTACAATGGGTGTGTGCATTACATATAATCCATTTTACTGTTGGCTAATTTATTCCATCTCTATTTTAAATTTTCATTGCACTTTAATTTTGTTTAAAGGTTTTTTTTAAATTCCAGAAATTTTATCATTTTTCTAGAACTCCCTCAACATCTCTAAAAGGCAGTAATTGAAAAAAACTTGCCACCATTTTGTTCAAATTAAAATACAACATTGTCTATATTTGTATTTGTTGCATCTCTTCTACCTCTAATATATCCCTCCTTTTTCTTCCCCTTTTTATACTACAGGGCATAAAATACAATGTAGAGAAGAAGCTGTGATAGCAAACATATTTTTTCTATTTATTTATTTATTTATGTATGTATGTATGTATGTATGTCTTTTTTTGAGACAGCATCTCACTATGCAGTTCAGCTTGGCTTTGAGATCACTTTGTAGCCCAGGCTGGTCTCTGACTCACAATGATCCTCCTGCCTCAGTCTCCTGAGTGCTGGGATTACAGGCATGCACCACCAGGCCCGGGTTCAACTCCTTATATTAGGTGAAAACTTTTCAGTATTTGTTACAAAATCAAATGAAGAAACCAAGTCATTTATCTTGTAAAACTTTTGCTCTTTTATATATGGCTGATTATCTCTTGTATCATCTAATTTGTTTCTGAATCTCTCAAATTTTCTGGAAACCAGCGGTTAGATTTAGAGGTTTGAATTTCAGTTTAATTAAAAAATTTTTTGGCATAAATAGTCCATAGATGGTCCTGTGAATTCTTCCAAGCAATTAAGATAGAAATAACAGGAGTTTTCCTAATGAATGTAAATGAATCTAAATAGGTCATATATGCTCATATTTATATATGAATTATATGAGCAATATGATAAAATATAAATTTATATTCTTATTGTAAATATAAAATATACAAAGAAATGTAATACTATACAAATTTATGTAATTAACTTAAAATAAAGTAGGTTTATTCCAAGGCATTGTTGATTTAACATTAGAATATCATTCAATGTATTTCACCATATTGATAGAATAAAGAAAAAAATATGATTATTTTAATATAAACACAACTATTTGATAAAATTCAAAATTTGTTTCTGGTAATTTATAGTATGCTAAGAATGCAAGGAATGCACTATTGCTGATAATCAATTTCTATGAAAGCCGCTATCATACTTAATGGCAAAATACTGAATTTTTGTCACCTAATTCTGGGAATGATGAAATGATGGTTGATAACTCAACATCCATTTCATATTGCACTTTTAGTTCATCGTGTGTTATTAATTTGACACTTTTTTTCCATAAATTTTCTTCATAATTGTCACTTCTTAGCATAAGATATATGTACAGTGGTACGTTGGTTCACGAATTTAATTCGTCCCACTACTCTGGGGGAGAAAACTGTGGTAGTGTTTGTCATCCTATGCGGAGTTCATGAATAGAAGCAAAATTTTGCCCAATGCTTCTGTTTGTGAACTGAACTGAGGTAAAACTGTATTTTTTTCTAGTTTTTATATTAATTGGCAGAACGTGAGCTCCATGAAGGAAAGGACTTTCTCTATTTTCATTGCTGTTTCCCTTGTGTTTGACATGAGGAAGGTGCTCAGTAATAAATGTGTTACTGAAATGAAATTAACAAGCTCAAAATGTTTTTATATTAATTTCTAATCCACCTTCTTATTTATCATTACATTTTTTCATTAAATTAACTTATTCAGAAAACAAAGAAGGCAGAAAACAAAACCACCTACCACTCAGTGATAATTCCTTCCAACATTTGAAAGATTTTCCTGATTTTTAAAAAATCTGCATAAAAATATGTGCTTTCAGAGTATCTAAAGTTAAATGGATTTTGAAACTAATTTACTTACTAGTTTCCATGGCTTTGTCCATTATGTATTGAATGAATGAACACAATTAACTATTTTATATCATTTGAGTCATTTCAATGTCTTTTCATTAAATAGCATAATTATTATAACAAATATTTTCTCTCATTTCTATGAGAGAAAAAGCAACTTACATAAACCTAAATTTCTAAATAAAATAGTATGTATAATTTAAGACTCATGATTAACATTTATTCTTCCTCTTTTATTAACTCTAATGCTATTTTAGGTTTCCTTTTTCTGTCTCTTCCCATTCTCCTGATTATCAAATCCTATCTCATGGTTTTAAATACTATTTATATGCTAATGATTCCCAACTTTATACCTACATTCTAGATATCTCACTGAATTTCACACTCATATACACAATTTTGTTAGATCCTTTTGTAAACATGCCATGACAATCCAAGTAGATGCAAATGGTATTTGCTAGGGGGAAATTCTTATCTATGGAATGCTTTTAGTGGAATATGTTGAAATCTAAGGTTGAAAAGCCCCCAACAAAACAAAAAATAAGATTCCAGGCCTGTGGATTTATAAAGACAGAGCTTCATTAAAAAGATCACCTAAGATATGAAATTAAAGAGATGTAAGATGCTTCACAACTGAAAGACATCTTCTGTGCAAGCAGTGTATCACATATGTTACTTCCATGTCACAGTCTGAGCGAGTCTGTCCTCACACAATGCTAGGACATGTTGAGCAAAGGACATGGTATCCGAGCTGCCTTTGGCAATTTCCCACCTTTCCAAGGAAGAATGCTTAGTTGTGTTGGGTGCTAATGATATCTATGATTTATTGGTAAAATTCACACCGGGAAATATCTATAATCCATCTTGTGTCTGCTTTGATAATCTGGCTCTTGATTTTATTTCATTTTCCATGTCTGGCAATCAGCACATCCTACTAGGTCTACCTTCAAACTATATCTGCTGGAAACTTTTATATCCAACATACTACCGCTATCTCTCGCTCAGACTATCTCACTAATTTTTCTATATGACAGCTTCACTTCTGCTGTTAACCTTTTTCATTCTGTTCTTTACATAGCAGCCAGAGCAATTAATTCTTTAAAAAGATAACAGGGTCATGCCAATCCTTTTCCTTAGCCTTCCAAATTTTTTGCATTTTTCTGAGTAAAAATCAGGTTCCATTTAATGAACTACAAAGTTTAGGTGATTTTTCTTTATCCCCTTTCCCTTAATTTTTTTTATCTCACCCTCTACTCCTTTTTTCTACATCACACTAACCCACACTGGATGTCTTAGTCATCAACTATATAAATGCCTCTTTTTCAAAAGATCTTTTTTGGCCATCTCAATAAAATAGCAATTTCATCTCCAATATTGCCTATTCACCTCCTCTGTTTTGTTTCTCAGCAGTTATCACGTTTTAATATAACATTTTTTTGCTTATATTTATAATTGCTACGTTTACTACAATGCAAGCTCTTTAGACAATAGATAAAAACTGTAGTTGTTTTTTGCTGTTATTTGTTGTTACAAGAGTCTAGAAAAGTGAGAACTGTACATAAATGTTTAATACACATGTGTTGTTTAATTTGAATTTTATTATAAGTGAGGATATATTTTATTATATGCTTATCAGTCATTTTACTTTGTTTTAAATTAACTACTTATGACTTGGCCCATTTTTCTTCCAAAACGTTGATCCTTTTACTTACTGAGTTGCAAGAACTCTCTGTATGTGAGTGGTATTAAATATTTCTTAAGTTGCAATGCACTTTTATTCCAAAAGGACTGCTTATCTTTGCCTCATCCATCTCAAGTAAAGAAATCAGTGGATGTTCCAAGTGACGTCTATCCTTCAAGTTGTTATAATAAAAAAACCCCTGACACTCATCCTCTACTCTCTGTGAACAAAAGGGTCAGCAATAAACTTGAAGCCTATTTTCTCCCTTAACCCTCTGAGAAAGAAAGAGATTAGCTGATTAAATTCCTGCCTAAATATGTTAGTGACAATCCTTGCAAAAGTATTTTTTCAATTATTAAAATTTATCTTGTTTAAGAAATTAGTACCATATGCCATCTCCCAAACATTTAATAGCTTTGTTTCTATATTGAACAAATTAATGTTTTAAAACATAATTTAGAATATGCCAGTCATGTGAAATTTTTTACTTTTCAGAGTCCTAAAAAACTGATTCATCTTTAGAATACAACTTTTAGTATCCACTGATGGGAAAACATTACTAAAGAGTATCTATAAATGAAATTATTTTGAATAAATACTAATTTTTACTATTATGGGCTACATGATGGCCACCAACCCCCTCCATATGTTTAAATCCTAACCTCCAGTGTGATGGCATTAAAGTCTTGGATGCTTAGGATGGCATTAGGGTGTGGGGCTGTGGAGAATTAATCTTCTGGAGAGTAGAACCTTCAGGGATGAGATTAGTATTCTTATAAAAGAGTTCTTTTCCTTTGTCTGTCATGTGAAGATGCAAGAAGTTGGTAGTCTAAAGCCCAGAAGTGGGTCTGATTATGCTACTATCCTGACCTCAGACTTCCAGTCTCCAGAACTCTAAGAAATAAATTTCTGTTAGTGATAGACTACCCAGTGTATGGCACTTTGTTAAAGCAGCTTGAACAAAGACTACAATATTTAACTACAATATTTTGCCCTTAGAAATTAAGGAAATATGAATCACCTAATATTTTACAGTGACTAAATAAAATGGTCAAAGACTTTGTGCATATAGTTTTATGAATTCTTCAATACATTTAATTCTCTTCTGGTGTTTGTTAGCTACTGATATATAAGATAGTGATATAATTTTTCTCCTAAGTTAGTGTAAATGTTTGATTCAGTGCATTTTCCTAAATAATTGTGCATAATTCTGTGTTTTTTAAAATTTCACATTTAATTTATTCTACCTCCAAGTTTGCTATTGGGATTTCTCTTCTGTTCGCTGATCTTCCTGTTCCTGCAGCAAAACTAAAATTTTGAATGATGAATCATTTTTCTTTAAGACATACATGGCAACTTCTCTAGTACACTTTTTGTATCGGGGTATGTTAGTCTTGTTGAAGCACACAATGATCATGGCATTCAATTTTTAGTGATTGTACATCTATTGCTAAATACAGTCCTAAAATAATAGCTATGTAAAACATTCAGTCTTGCCTTGCCTAATCTGTCTAGGTTGATCTTCTATTAATTCTCTTCATGCACTCTGCACTCCAGTCAGTGAAACTAGATGTTTGTTTTATATGCTATGGAATATATAGCCTTGCACTTGTTCTAATTTCCCTACCCAGCATAACCTCCACTATCTAACCCAACCCATACATTAAAGTCAGGTAACGTGGCATTTCATTTATATTTCAATTATTCCAGGTATTACTTGTATTATGCATATTTGCATGATTTATCTCCTAAAGTCCTGGTACATTCCAAGTCTTATTTACCTCCCTGAAATCCTAGCACTTGCATTCTTGAATGACTCCATATATGTGATACATACTACACCTTACTGTATATGATTTTATTTCTTTCCTTGTCCCATAAAAGTTTAATTTTTTCTATTAGCTCATCAAGGTTCCTACCTAATACTTTTCCTTAAGTATATCTGGACTCCAGTTTTTTTCCCATGAGTCCTGGTAATTCATTTTTCAGGAAACCAAATTGTATTTGAAATCATCTTTCATTTTGTTTAGTGTCCTTTTTCTTTCAAAGTCATTCATTCATTTCAAAAATACTAAATCTCTACTTCACACATGTTACTGTAACACATGCCACTGATGTAAGGATGAAAAAGACCAAAAGACTTTTAAGGGCCACAGCTATATGGAAAGACAGGTCTGCCATGAGAAGGATGACCTAAACTAAAAGTTAAAATATTTAAAACATTCAAATAGTGCTTGCTATTGGTGCACAGAGGATAGAGAATCTATGTTTGCTAAGAGTTGCTGGGAAAGATTCCACAGGAGGTGTATTGTTTCAATCAGTGTTTGAGCTCTAGGGAAGAATGGAAATAGTGTGCGGCCCTATGATCATTTGCACAGCAGACATAGGGTCTAAAAGATTAAAAAAATTTTTGTACTATTGTTTTTCCTAGGTCTCATGAAGGAAGTATTTGTGAACCGTAGGCAGAGCACCTCATGCTGTCTTGAATCTGTGCTCAAATTTCAAACCTCATGATGAAGTATATTAGCCTTATCACTATCTACTCCCATGTTCTTTCATAGAGAACAAGACACTGTATTCCATCTTCCATCCCCTTGAAGACTCCACTCAGATTCTGGAGTCCAACACTGACAGATCTGTGAATGTTGACAATACTAAGAGGAAGAGCACTGAAGTTGTCTTTTTCAGAATCTTACAGGCTTGATACAAGACTGTTTTTCAGAAAACTTTCATTAGTTCTGTCACTTAAACTTCTTTCTTTTGTTCATCCTTTTTCAGTTTAAACGTGTATTTAATAGTTAATATATTTACGTGGTTCAAAATTTAGAAGATAAAAATCTCATTTAAAAGTTTCCTTTGCATCTCTTTATTTTAATAATCTCCTCTCCCTTCCTAAGTCAGTTAGCATAACCAGCATTGTCTAAACTTCCCAACATATCCTTTGCATATATATATATAGATCACTTATACTGTATTCTGTTTTACTTGTACTTACACAGATGGTAGTACGTCATACATACTGGTCTCTACCTTGATTTCTTTTCTCTTAATATATTTTAGAGATATCTCTGCATTGGTATATAGAGAAATACGTACTTATTATCTCTTATGATTCTATGAATTATATTTCATTGAAGTATCATCAGTCAGCTAGCAACAGAAATTGAAGGAAGTTATTCCTTTCTGATAAGCCATTTTCTTTCTGTTGTTTCTTTATAACTAGTTTGAGAGAAAAGAAACATCCTTATGTGCCAAATGGTTTTATAATTTGCTTCCCCATGAAAACCAATCAGAATAAAAAGGGACAAAAGCAGTGCCTTTAAGGTGATTTCTCTTCAGATTCTGAAAACTGGCTAGTGCTTATTTTATGGTTGACATATAATTGCATACAATGTCTAATCTAGAGCTACTTATAACTCAATTCTAAGATATAGATGTTACACTAGAATTAGAGTTGTATTCATTCCAATTCAATGTTCTGC